>APFE031182305.1:89499-121743 GCA_000404065.3 Pinus taeda
GATTAATTTTTTAATTAAAAATTCTGATTTTTAGTTTAGCAACAGAAATTCTAGAATTGTGCCAGTTTTGATTCATTAATTTTGGAAGCTCATAGAATGAGTTTTACTTGGCCAAATGAGGCCCAAGATGGCTCATTGGAAAGATAAAATCAAGGAGAACATTTCTGAGGAGGTTTCGCTAATAGATTTGGTCATTTATTGGGTTAATAATCAGGTAGAAGATCAAGCTACGATTTTTTTAAACAAAATCAATTTTCTGAATTTTATTTTCTGCGTTTTCATTTGTCCAAGCCTCTTTTCAATGCAGATCCATTCGTTAGTAATATCCTAGGCCAATTAAACCATCCCAGACATCAATAGAGAACTTATATTTTATTTTCAATTATTTATTTAAATTGAATTTGATTGGATTTGTTTTAATGCCAGAAATGATCTTTCAATTTTATGGTTGCATCTTAATTCATTTTGATTTCTTTTCGCAAGAAAACAGTAGAAGAGATATAGACAAAAAAATCTTAATCAATGAGAATTCTCCAGCAATTAAAGATTGGAATTTTGAGCAAATAAAATTGGATTGGGCAGATTTCTCTTCAACAAACTTTTCTCTCAAGAATTTATTTGCAAATATTACAAATAACAGATTGCAGAATGTAATAAAGGGCTCCTCTCATCTGCAATTCTAGATTTCTAAAAGCACTTATGTAATAAGGATTTAGAGTTGTAGGTTGGTGGAGTGGAATCTCAGATTTGGGGATTATTGAGGTTTTTCTTCTACATTTTGAGTTATGTATAATGA
Source organism: Pinus taeda (assembly GCA_000404065.3). Classification (NCBI taxonomy): domain Eukaryota; kingdom Viridiplantae; phylum Streptophyta; class Pinopsida; order Pinales; family Pinaceae; genus Pinus; species Pinus taeda. Next base: position 90,296 of record APFE031182305.1, read on the forward strand.
ACAGAGTTTGCACTATTACAGGTTTAATTTTGAAAGCAAAAGCTTAGGCATTGTAAAGGACTATTAGAGACCGAAGTTGGAGAAATGTATTCAATAAATTAGTATTTCGAGTACTATTATTTTAAATGTTGGTTTCATTTTTGATGATGGGAATGTCTCAATTTACTTTCATATTTGTGCACATTTGTCGGTATGAGTAATTTGTCTCTATTTTTTGTTATTATGTATCTCCACTCATATGGATTAAATTCTGATTTCTGAGTAACTATTTACTCAGAAATCTGTCTTACGAAACTGATTTATTAAATAATGATGTGTTATGAACTATTTATGCATATTATTGTTTAATTATTGAATTCACTGATTTGACAATCAATATCATTTTTGTGAATTCCTTCCTGAGTGTTGTTGATTGATTATTTCAATTAAAAGGTCTCAATAGGATGTGTTTTGATATCCATAATATTAGTTAATTGAACTACTTAATTAACTTGATATTCATTATAAATAAGACATGTTTAAGTCCCAATACTTTAAATATCTTGCTCTTGGTTGGGTTAGATCTGTATCTGCCTAATTGGGATAGGATTAAGATTAGTTTCTTTTGCTTGCATTATAGAATAAGTTTGCATTTAGAGTAATTTCTACATTCTTTTAAGTACTCTTCTCAAAGAGGCAAAACTTTAGTTGTGGCTTGGCTGAACCCAAATTAGCTTAAGGGTCATTCTCTTGCCTGAGCAACAAGAAGAAGTGATCTGATATCCCTGTCTATTGGTAGTTAAAGATACATAATAAACCAATAGTGATATGGAGAAGGTAACTAGACCTAGTTAAACTAGTCAAAGCCACCGCATCAAATGGAAAAGGAGTTGCTTTAACGTCTGGACCAAGTCATTATCCCCCATTGTTGTTGCAATAGTTTTCAAGGCATTAACACATGGGAAACTTTCATTTCCCATGAGATGTTCAGGGGGCCTCAAATATTTTCATCTGATCCCCAAGAAGAAGGTGACCCTTTAGGAAAACAAAAGGTACTTGAAACTAAAATAGAGAATGTTCCTGTATTTGTCACCTATGAGAAAGGTATTAGGATGATCTTTGCAGTGGCCAAGCGAGTACTAACTCCACAAGAAGTGGGAGCGGTCTCGCCTTCATCTTCAGCAAAGAAAGTACATGGGAAGCAAGACAAAGGTAAAGGAAAGGCCATTGATGAGGAGCTCCATGATGATGTTGAGAGGGAATTCTCACTTGAGGAGCATGATGATGATGTGCCACCTCATTACATTTAGGTAATTGATCTTGACAACCCATCCTTAACTCAAAACATGCTTTTAAAAGAGCAAGAGGATCATATCCATATGTTGAATGATAAAGTGGCCAGAGCTAGATATATTATCAACTCTCTAGAGCAAGAAAACAAACAACTAGAGGATAAACAAAACAAAATTAGAGATTCTAAAAATTCAAAGACAAAGTAGTAAAGAGCATCCAATTCTCTTGACTCCAGTTGAACAAGAGGTGGTAAATGATAGAGAGATATGGCTTGAAAGGGTAAATATCCACCTTGAGGGTCTTCTAAAGAAAGACAACAGAGACAAAAAGATGCTTAGGCATATGGCCTCTCACTACTTGACCCAGAATAGGATAGGTAACATGAGAATTAAGCACCTTAAGGCAAGATTAAGGAGGGCCTTAAGAAGCAAGAAGAGGGGTGAAAAACTTGAGATCTTGGCTGATATTACACTTGCCCAACAAATTAACCAATGAAGTACATTTGAGCCAAAACTGGGTATATTTTGGAAAAAGTTTGTAAATTTTGATTCTTGGAAATTGGAAAAACATGAAATCCTAGTGGATGCACAGTGTCACTGGTGGTGCACATTGAATTGGTGCATCCTCTTAAAAAATGGCTTATATATTTGGATTCAGAATCAAAAAATAGGAAAACGTAGAAAGTTTCATCAAATTTGGAGGAGATCTTGGCCACCAAAAGGGAAAGAAACACTCAAAAAATGACACCTCAGCCACTTTTTGGACACATAGGAACTAGTTTTCGGAGAATCCATGTTTGAGGGGGAAAATGACCTCCAAATCAAAAAATTAAAAGTGTTATGGAAACTAGATATGCAGGGCTTTCCAACAAGCTATCTTGGGCCTAATTTGGATGAGTGGATGGCCTCCACAATATTCGATAAATCAGAGTTACGCATCAGGCTCAGGGCGCTGTGCATCAGGCAATTTTTTTGTCAATTTTGCCTAAAATTCAAATTTTGTCTAGTTTCTTTAGTAGTTGAATTCTTCTTCTTGTCCTGGAAAATTTTGCATGGTAAATGATGTAATATGATGTAAATATTGATGGAAAACACTTGTTGGGGCATATACATCAAATCAAAAGTGGTTTTGAACTGAATATATCAGTTTCGTTAGTTTTAGAGGCAAGTTGTTCCACTACCTATTTTCTTGTTCCTAGTTTAGAAGTTGTTGAAATAGCTCCTTGACTCATGGATTCGACCCCTGATGGATAGCTCAGATGGATTTTAGGTCTATATGATGTCTTTTGTCAGTCATTAGCAAAGGTTGGACTTTGGTGGAAGTGGTGGTACTCATTGAACATTTGTATTAGCAATTTGGCAAGGAATAAAACCAGGTTTCACAACTATTTTTGTGGCATTCTTGTGATAGTGATTTTATATATTGTTTACTATTTGTAATGAGTTTTTCTTATGTTTTATATGCCCTCCTCAATTGCTCAGTTGTCTTGATCTACCATCTTAATCCATTTCCAGTACGTAAACCCTTGTCTACCTCTCCCCATAGAACATGACTATATGCCTGAGTTTATTTCCTGGACCCAATCTGCCTTCTTCAATTGATCCAACAACCAAAACCTAAAAATCAAACCACAAACCCTAAGCTACTATACCTACCCTAAAATATACATTAAATTCAGTCATCTCAAGCCCTAATTGCCAATATCCTAATTGAAATTGACGAGGAGGGAGCCCTCTCCCGACCTGTTAGGGCTAGCTACCAGGTTAAGCATGGTTTGATGTTACCCTAGACCTACCTTCCTTCAGCTTGAGGTAGATCCAGGCACTAACATAGTGGCGACCATACTGGAGAATGTAGTTTTATGTTCCTCAACAAAATGTATCAAGTTTAGATATGATTGTTGATGGTGGACAATGATCAGACATAGGAAGGTTGAAATCATTCACCTGGTGACTCCAAATCAGTTTCGAGACTAGATCCAAGGACTCCACTTGGATCTGATTTTTTATGGTTAACAATGATCAAAAACAGCAAGGCTGAAATCATTCACCTGGCGATTCCAAATCAGTTTCAAGATCAGATCCAACGACTCCACTGGAGGATGAACCTGACCAACAGAAAAATGAAAGGATAATATGGAAAGCTCAAGTATTCAAGTTGGAATTTCATCCAAGACATTATGTTCTTTGTTATTAATTATTTCATCTCTTTTCCTGAGAATGTAAAGAAGGCTTTACAAAATATATTGTATTCGAGGAAAGATCCAAGACCTGGATTTGAATCTTTCCCTTTGAAGATTCTGAATACAAAATGTTTGTATGCCTTTGATCTTGATCAAGACCCTTCTTCTAAATCTTATGATGAGCGTCTTCAAACTGATGAACCTCAAGGGACCAAGATTGATTCTACACCTTTTGTACATATTCCTATACCTTGTAAAATTCCAGATAGATATAAACCTCTAACTTTACATCCTATATCCCATGCATTCCCTAAAAATCATTACCTATATCTACCAAGATTTGATGGTGAATGCGACAACATCATTGCCGAGAGAAATATTGAATTTTGATTATTTTCTTTACCTTTTTGAATTTTATGAAGAGAATGTTAGTATTAGGCCTTTTGCTCTTTCTTTGCAAGGAAAAGTCAAGAGTTGGTTCAAAACCCTGCCTGATGTGAGCATCTCAGATTTCCAGTAGTTCATCAAAGTTTTCCTTGACAAGTGGGTTGTCAGGAAAAACCCTTTCTTGATTATAGAAGAGTATAACCAGCTAAAAAGATTGCCAGGGGAGACAGTACAATAGTTTTCTGCCAGGTTTAACCAAGTCTACTTTTCAATGCTAGTTAATATAAGACCTCCTCCTCAATATGCTCTCTTGCACTACCTAGATACCTTTGATATGGAAATGAAGTTTCAACTGATAGAAAGGAACCTTGCAACACTTGAAGAGATGCAAAATAGTGCAGTAGATGTAGAGGCTAATTCGCTGATCAAAAGGGCAAAGTTGAAGGAAGAAGAGATGAAGGACATAGATCCAGAGGAATCGACATCTTTAGAGGTAAATCTCGACATTTTGGTAAGTACAGTGGAAGAGATGATGCAAAGGATCACCACAAGGAATGAGTATGATGTTCAAGACCATGGCTCATTGATTGAAGAAGAACAAGTGGCTGATCCAAAACATTTCCTTTCTTATCCCAGTTGTCATAGATATGATAATGATTGTTTTATAGATAATTTTGGAGAAAAGAGATCTGTTTATTTGACATGTATGCTTGATGATGTGTTTTATACTAATGATTTGCCTCAGTTTGATCAGTATGATGATGATTATGTTCTCCAAACAGAAGCTAATCTTGCAGACAAATCAGTAGCTAGTTTGTGGGAGGAGGAAGTTCACTTTAAGCAACTCGAATACAGTGATCAGCCGATGCATATCAGCTATCAAAGTGAGAGGGAAAGTGTAGCAAATTTTGAAGTACGTGAAGGATCGTTTCCTTTTTGTTTTTCTTCATTTCAGATCATCGGAGACAAATTTCATTCAATTAGAAATCAACCATCGATACGTTTTGATCTGGACCATCTAGAGGGCAATGAGATCCTTGTTCAAGACTTCTCGTATCTAGATTTGCAGCCACCGAATGCCATTGATTGTCAAGTTGAAGATGATTTTCAAGTTGCAGATGAAGACTTGGAAGTTAGAACATATGTTCAAATGATGCAAGATGATTACATACCATTCTGTTTTGAATCATTTCAGTTTTTGAAGGAAAATTTGCATAGTATATCTTCAATAGAGGATGACCATCCTATACAAAATCATGCCATCTCGTTGGAACCAATCGAAAATGGGTTACAACAGTATTTCAAGTTTTTCACGATCCAATAGTTGATGTGTTTCATGATGTCTACAGTCAAGGTCCTTCTCCTCTAGCTAACTGTGATATTGAAACAAGTATTGATAAAAACTTGATCTGGCAGCCGGTTTCTTTGTCATCTTCAGTAAGAGTCTTGTGACAAAGCTTAGACGAAAGTTTTCATTCATGGTATGAGGAGGAGAAAAGTAATCCATCAGATGAGCTAAGTCCCGGTGCACATGAATATGAAGATCCTTATGTAGTATTTTTGGAGTCGGATAGAGAATACATATTATTCAATGCATTTGTTTACAAGTTTTCATGGAAGTTGTCTTTCAGTAGTTCTCTCTTGTTGTTCATAAGAAATCACTTGTGGAGAATCCAAACATCAGCCACAATGCTTTCTTGGTTACATAGGTTGCTTCACTTCACTTGATCAGGGGATGACTGGATCAGTTAGAATAGGTTTTGTTGAACAAGCTCCATTTTGAGTATAGTTTCTAATCTATCAGTTATGTTTTAGTATTGAGTAAATTTTTAGTTAAGTAAGAGTCAATTTGTGTATTTGATTTATCAGTATTCGGTCAAGCATTTCAGTTAGAGTCTTTGACTCCATGCCCAATGGATAAGGCTAATAGGTCTACGATGTTATTGGCACCTCCAAGGAGCTACCATCCCCATTAGAGCCAATGTTAGTGTCAGCCTTTGAAGCCTTCCACCAATGATCAAACATGCTCTTACAAAGTGGTCTTAGTGTGTCAAAGTCAAATTTTGTCATTTCAGTGAGTCTTCAAGTAAAATTTGATCACCAGGTCTTAAGTCTAGGATTTGCTTTCCAAATTTTTCCAAGTGTCAATCCATGTCACCATTCGGCTAAGTGTACTATCATTCAAAAAGTTTTAATCATCATTTTAGATTCCAATATGTCATTTTACACCTTGTTTGTGCTTCAATTGTACTTGAGTAAGGCCCATTTCCCTCTCCTAGGGTTTTGAAGGTAATTTTTCTTGGATGGCCAAATGATCAAAAAAACTTGTGTCCCAATTTTCATACACCTTCCCATATCCCTAATATACCTTCTTAAACAATTCCCATCACTGATATCCCTCAAATTCGTAATTTTCCCACAAACCCTATCTTATTGGTACAATTTGACAATTTTCTAGGTTAGGCTTGTGTTTTGCCCTTTTGTACCCCTTCCCCTCACTAAATATCTGAAATTCCACTTTCGCCTGCTTCCTAACATCCCTCTATAATTCCTAAAATTTTCTCAATAATTTAGAAGCCCCTCATCCACTTCATTTCCTTTCATTTCTACAAATCCCCTATTCCACATATCGGGATAGGTTTTATTCAAACTATGTTTTTGAGCAAGAAAAGGTGGATTTGACAAATGTGAGAGAGATTTTCATCCATCCTTGATCCAAGAAGAAAAACCTCTTTCATGTTTTACATAGGTTTCATGGTCTGGGCGAAATGTCAAGAATATCGTTGCCTCAGGAGTGTTGCTACACCTTTGGAGTGACCTTCGTAAAATCAAATTTTCTCCTAGCTAGGATGACCAAATGACTTTCTCGGTGAGTCAACGGATATGTGGACACAAAGAGATTTCCAATGATCTTTCATGAGCTCAATTTGGAGTTGAGGAAGACCTTCAAAAGTTGACAGCAATAGCACTCTGGATTCAGGCAGTCTCATTCTCCACATTTTGACCAGTCTTGGGAGATTTGACTTTTGACAGGAAAAATGAGCTCCAAATTGAAAAATTCAAGATGTTTTGGAAATTAGACTTGACAATATTTCCAACGACCTATAACACGAACAATTTGGACACTGTCAAGGCCTCCAAAACTGGTTTGTAAAATGGCGCTGCTCATTGGGAGCTCGGCGGTGTGCATCAGGCAGTTTTCTCCTCTGTTAATTTACACTGGTGCTACGCATTAGAGAGGCATTCCACATTGGTGATTAGGCGTTGTCCATTGGATAATAAAACTTCAAAACCACCAAACATCACCTCAAATCATTCTCATTGCTGCATTTCTCTTCCAATCAAGTAAGTAAACTCACTTTTGATCTCAGATAGGATTTTTATGCTTTACTTATGATTTTAGCCTCCTAAAACTCAAAAACCTAGTTATCTTCTACCTAATTTCTCACCATTTCAAGCCCTTGTCACTTGTCTCCATTTTCCCATTATCATTTTCCCTAAATTCACCTTTAAATCCCACCTTACTTAGCCAATATCATCTTCCCCTATTTCCCTACAAAAATTGATCCCTTCACCAAGCTCTAAACCCCCTCACATCAAGCCCTAGTTCCTTATAAACCTCACTTACCCTCTCATTTCATCTCACCATTGTTTCATTCTTATAAAATATCTTCATACTCATTTTTTCGACACATAACTTTCCATCATTCATCAAATCATCCCAAAGAGACAAAAATGGAGCGAGACAGTGAATTTGAATATCAGGAAGACACCCCAAGTGATAGCTCTAGAGAGAGGAATTTCTCTGCCATCAAAATTATTGTTTTGCATCAGCTTATTGAGTTGGGAATTCCATACGAAACTTTCATTTCCCATGATATGTTCAAGGGGCCTCAAATCTTTTCATCAGATCCCCAAGAAGAAGGTGAGCCTTGAGGACAACGAAAGGTACCTAAAACTAAAATAGAGAATGTTCCTGTATTTGACACCTATGAGAGAGGTACTAGGATGATCTTTGCAGTGGCCAAGCGAGTACTATCTCCACAAGAAGTGGGAGGGGTCTTGCCTTCATCTTCAGCAAATCAGGTACATGGGCAACAAGACAAAGCTAAAGGAAAGACCATTGATGAGGTGATCCATTATGATGTTGAGAGGGAATTCTCACTTGAGGAGCATGATGATGATGTGCCACCTTATCACATTTAGGTAATTGATCTTGACAGCCCATCCTTAGCTCAAAACATGCTTTCAAAAGCGAAAGAGGATCATATTCATATGTTGAATGATAAAGTGGCTAGAGCTAGATATATTATCAGCTATCTGGAGCAAGAAAACAAGCAACTGGAGGATAAACAAACCCAAATGGAGTTAGAGATGGTAAAAATTCAAAGGCAAAGTAGTAAAGAGCATCCGGTTCTCCTGACTCCAGTTGAACAAGAGGTGGTAAATGATAGAGAGATATGGCTTTAAAGGGTAAGTATCCACCTTGAGGGTCTTCTAAAGAAAGCCAACAGAGACAAAAATAAGCTTTGGCATATGGCCTACCATTACTTGACCTAGAATGGGATAGGTAACATGAGAATTAAGATCCTTAAGGCAAGATTAAGGAGGGCCTTAAGAAGCAAAAAGAGGGGTGAAAAACTTGAGATCTTGGCTAATGTTACACTTGCCCAAAAAAGTAACCAATGAAGTACATTTGAGCCGAAACTGGGCAGATTTTGGAAAAGTTTTGTAAATTTTGATTTTTGGAAATTGGAAAAACAGGAAATCCTAGTGGATGCGCAGCGCCACTGGCACTGCGCATTGAATTGGTGCATACTATTGACAAATGGCTTATATATTTGGATTCATTATAAAAATATAAGCATACCCAGAAAGTTTCTTCAAGTTTGGAGGAGATCTTGGCCACCAAAAGTGCAAAAAACACTTAAAAAATGACCTTGTTGCCACGTTTTGGAAACAGAGGAACCAGTCTTGGGCGAATCCACATTTGAGGGGGCAAATGACCTCTAAATCAAAAAATTCAAAGTGTTCGAGAAACTAGGTAGGTAGGGCTTTCTAAAAAGCTATCGTGGACCTTATTTGGATGAATTGAAGGCCTCCAAAATCTTCCTTAAAGTGGCATAACGCATCAGGCTTAGGGCACTGCGCATCAGGCAAATTTTTGTCAATTTTGCCTAAAAGTCAAATTTCACCTAGTTTCTTTAGTAGTTGATTTCTTCTTCTTGTCTTGGTAAATTTTTCATGGTAAATGATGTAATATGATGTAAGTATTGATGGAAAACACTTGATGGGGTAGATACATCAAATCGAAGTGATTTTGAACTGAATGTATTAGTTTCCTTAGTTTTAGAGGCAAGCTGTTCCACTGCCTATTTTTTTCTTCCTAGTTTAGATGTTGTTGAAATAGCTCATTGACTCATGGATTTGACCCCTGATGGATAGCTCATATGGATTTTAGGTCTATATGATGTCTTTTGTCAGTCATTATCAAAGGTTGGACTTTGGTGGAAGTGGTGGCACTCATTGAACATTTGTTTCAGCAATTTGGCAAGGAATAAAACTAGGTTTCACAACTATTTTTGTGGGATTCTTGTGACAGTGAGTTTATCTATTGTTTAATCTTTGTAATGAGTTTTTCTTATGTTTTATATTTATCCAAATCCATCTTTCTCTTCCAAAACTAAATGAATCAAGGTGAATGGACAAAATACATTGTTGTGCTTTGTATTGGGAATGCATTTGGTTTTCAATGTTTTCAACTATTTCAAGAGGAATCATAGTTTCTTTATGCCCTCCTCAACTCCCAAGCTTTCTTGATCTACCATATTAATCCATTTCTAGTACATAAACCCTTGTTTGCCTCGCCCCACAGAACATGACTGTACCCCTGAGTTGATTTCCCGGACCCAATCTACCTTCTCCAATTGATCTAGCAGCCAAAACCTAGAAATCAAACGAGAAACCCTGAGCTACTATATCTATCCTAAAATCTACATTAAATTCAGTCATCTCAAGCCATAATTTCCAATATCCTAATTTATATTGATAACGAGAGAGCCCTCTCCCGACCTAGTAGGGCTAGCTACCAGGTTAAGCATGGTTTGATGTTACCCTAGACCTACTTTCCTTCAGGCTGAGGTAGATCGAGGCACTAACATGTTTAACATAATTAAATGTACTCATGATGAACCTTGTGGAGTCCACTTCACTGATAAGCAGACTGCATATAAAGTATTACATATTGGTTACTTTTGGCCTTCCTTGTTTAAGGATGCCAAATAGTATGTCAGGCGATGTGATAGTTGTCAGCAAATGGGCCAACCTAATCAAACCAATGAAATGCCTTTATGCCCCCAGGTTATGATTGAGCCATTTGAAAAATGGGCTATTGAATTTATAGGGTCAATAAATCCAACGTCATTAAGTAAAAAACATATCTTGGTTTGTACAAATTTTATTACAAAGTGGATAGAAGCTAATGCTATTTCCTTTGCTATAGAAAAAGTTGTTGATTTTCTTTTTACTGAAATCTTTACTAGATTTGATGTGCCTAGAGAAATTGTTTCTGACAATGGTCTGCAGTTTATTTCTAATATGGTACAGGGTATGATGGAGCAATATAAGATTTGGCACAGGAAATCCACGCCGTGTCACCCACAAGAAAATGTCCAAGTGGAACCCACAAACAAAGTGATCAAGTCCATTCTTACAAAGACATCAAATATGCATCAGAAATATTGTGCTAAAAGATTACCAGAAGCTTTGTGGACATACATAACCACTTGGAGAAATAGCACGGGACATACACCATATGAGCTGGTATATGGCAAACAGGTTTTGCTACCCATTGAATTCCAGATCAAAACTTTCAGAACTGCTGTTCAGTTAGGACTAGATCTCTCTGAGGCATAACATCAACATCTTCTACAATTAAATGAGTTAGATGAATTTTGTAGGGATGTTGTTCAGTAGAACATACTAATTCAACAACAATGCAAAAGGTGGCAATATAAGTCTAATCAAAAAAATCTATTCCCAGCAGGTGACTGGGTGCTCCTTTATGATTCTCGATTTAAAAATTTTAAAGAGAAATTCCATACATGTTGGATGGGATCTTATGAAGTGATCTCAGTATTCGAGAATGGAGCAGTAGAAGTTAAGCCTATTGATGGACAAAATCCAGTATTCTTGGTAAATGGACACAGATTAAAGAAGTATTTTTAGCCACTTACCAGGGAAGATTTTACACAGCAAGTCCAACAACAATTCAGGATGGTAGTGGTGAATGGTAATACCAACCTTTTGAAAACATGAATTCTTCTTCTTCTTAGAAATAAAAAATAATACAAAAAATAAAAAGTAAAGAAAAAAAACATTTTCCTATAATTATGAAAATCAGTTCACTAACATGATTGCAGAAGGATCAACTTGAAAACTAGCTTGCTAGCAGGAAGAACAAAAATTTCTAATAAAACAAAAATGTTGCTTGATCTTTAGATATGCTAGCAACCACCAAGTAAAAGCAGGTTCAGCAAAACCAACCTTTATACAATTGGGGTAATTAGCATGGATATTTTTATTCAAGTAACGCTTAATTTTCGCTGCAGTTATTTTTTCTTGCACCAGTGCAGGCAGAACTTCCAAAAAATTTTCTGTCTTTCCTCCTATTCCACTTTCGTAATATTCCCTCAGTTTTCTTCTTCAATCCCACAATTATTAACCTTCCCATATTCTTCTGAATTTACCCTGTCCGTTTCGTAAAAGACCCCACTTTACCATTGATTTTTTTTCCCTATGCCACTTCTGTTAATCCCCTATTGTGGTACTATTCTTACAATCCCTGTAACAAAATTCCTTCCCATTCTGAAATTTCCCTTTTCCCACTTCTTTGTTCCCTCATGAATTCATTGCAGGATCTCATGCACAAAGAGCAAAAGGATGTGGTCTGAAGCATCAAGAAAGGGAGAAGCAAATTTCTAGTATAAGTTGAGGAAGCCATGTTGGAAATCTAACCTATATTTTATTTAAATTCCCTATTTCTTTTAGATATTATGCTTACACTAGTGTAGGCATGTTGTCCTATATAGTAATGCAAGTAGAATGGTACCATCAAAATAGCATATTTTAAGCGGAGCAAGTAGACTGGTGCAAGCATGCACCCTGTCAGAAACATAGTACAATTTTTTCTTTTCATAGTATATGTCATAAGAAAGTGGTCATCATGAAAATTTACAAGAAGTCCTTTGACTTAGTCGATGATTACTTGTGCTATTATACTAACTAGAAGAAAGTTGTTTAAAGTACAAGGTGTTTTAATTTAAGAATCATGATCATTTTTAATGAATGTTAGGTTCTTTTTTGAATTATGAAGGAATGTAGAAGTTTTTAACTATTTCTTGGATATAATTGCCCCTTTCCACTATAATCCTAGTTGTCCTTCACTCATAATGATTACCTTGCCTAGCCATTTAAACGCCGCTATAAGTACCAATCCAACCTGATCTCAAAGATGTCATGCATCCACGACTATTTTAGTGTAATGAATGGGTGATAATATGGAAAGGATGGTGGATAGTTGGATGCCTATCTATAAGAACCAATTTTCTGGGTGTTGCATGTAAATTCTCGACTGTTCATAGCTGTTAAGCATCGATGACGCCTGTTCGAAGCGAACCCTCATCTCTTAGTAGGGTAGAATAGATTGTTGAGTATCGCAATAGTCTTGCATTATTGTTAGACTCGAGCTTTCTTTACTTCTTGCAAAAGTTTGATGGGCACGACAGAGAAGTGGCCTTACAGTTTGCGAGAAGTTTCAAAAATGGTCGAGTAAAAATTGGACCTCTAAAATTTGAAGTTATGGAAGAGTTTGTACCAGTAGTGACAGGCTTGGAAAATATTGGTGAGAAGTGGTTTAAAAATCATAAAATAGAAGGAGAGCAATGGAAGCATTTTGTCGTCGAAAAGAAGATGAAGGTAGATTGGAAGGAAGGAGTTCCGCACAATTCCCTATTGGGATAGTGGCATGACCTCCTTTTCATCCTACATAAATTCATAACCTGTGAGGGAAGGTACTCCCGCACTTTTTTATATCATTTTAGGATGTTTTAGCATGTCAAAGATGCCCGACACATCCAGTGGAGGATGAATTTTCCTTATCTTTTTCTTAAAAGCTTGGAAAGAATGGCCAAAGGTGTGCAGGATGGACGGGTAGACCAAGTCGAAAAGAAGTTAGATCACCACGGCTTGATAAAGATTTTGGTCCATAAACAATTAGAAGTTAAAGGCATGACCTGGGAGGCATTGTTAAAATAGATGCATAAAAAGATAGCTACTAGAAAGGAGATAGAGGACCCCGCCAGCACAGGCAAGGGCCCGAGTAAGAATGTAAAGGGGAGTCCTTCTTGCACCAGTGCAAAAAGGAAACAATCTGAAAAATCAAAATAAGAAAGGGCCCCATCTCCAAATAAGAAGACAGCTAGTGGAATTATTGAGGATACTCTTTCTATGCCACCAGTATAGGCACAAGCCCCCGAAGAAGACAACCTGTCAGTCCTTGCAGAAACAACAAAATTTGTAGAGGTCGAAGATGACACTCTGTTGGCAGATTTCATTAAAAAGCCCCAGAAAAAGAATAAAGAATTTAACATAGACAAAGAACCATAGTCCCCACAAGATGTTGAATCCCCTCCTACACCAGTGCAAGAAGAAGAAATAGTGCATGAAGAAGAGCTGCAAGAAGATGAAGTAAAAGAAGAAGAACTAGAAGAAGAAGAACAGAAGAAGAAGAATTTCCTAATGTAACCATGAGGGATATTGAGGTCCCTAAGAAAGACACAAATGCTGTTGGGATAGAAATAGAGGAAGATTTAGTAACTCCTGCTACTCAGGTAGTTGAACTAGAGCTTCAAGTGTAGAACTTAGAACAACTCATATCTAAAGCGTAGGAGGATAAAGAATAGAGTAAAGAAGAATATACTATGAAGATCCAGAAAAAGAGAAGAGAAGTTAGAGCTTGGAAGTACCGAGCTGCGCAATGTTTCAAGCGACTTAAAAAGGTGACAAAGAAACTAAAGAACATCAGAAAGAAGAAGTCTGAAACATTGCAGGTGGATGTCAATATGCCAGAGTAGGATTAAGCTAGAATGCTCAAAGTTTTGAAGGCTTTTCGCAAAGGTAAAGAGTTGTTTGAGGACACAAAATAGTTTAGGGATGAGAGGATTCTAGCCCCCTAATTTCATTTCTTTTTTCCATTTTACCCTTCCTAAATCATAAACATTTACCGTTGTTTTACCTCTCTTATACACCCTCATCATGCACTAGTCCAAGCATGGTGACATATTTTGTATAAAATTTATTCTTCATATTTTTAACTTAACTTAGCATTAATTAATCATTTATTACATGATTTATTACTTTTAATCACTCTTTGTAACTTATTGATATCTCCGATGTTTATTTGGTAGTTATAGTACTTACCGTGACCGTTGACCCTAGTGCAGGATCATATCTTGCACCGTTGCTAGCACAACAAATCCTTGCAGCAAATCTGAACCTTCTTGATCACTGCCTCATTTTAAGAATCTTCAACCATGACAGCAAGATCAATCCAAAGGAAACCTAGGTCAAATCTGTGAAGAACAAAAGCTGGAGATTGGCTACGACTAGTCTTGCTAAATGTCTAAGTTTAAAGGCCAAAAAGCTAAATTCTGCGGTTGGTAATGTAATCGGTTGAATGATCTATTTTGGCCTATGGTGAAATATCTATATAATGTACAATGTAAATAGGACTAAGGGAGTTTTTTTTGGATAGAACAGAGACACAGCCAAAGAGATGGTAATAGGTTTCTGTATTTTGTTATTGCCCGAATCTGGGTTGGACGATGTATTAACATATGTACTTGCCTCAGTGAATTAATAAAAGGGAGCTCTGCCTCATGTTTCACAAAATTACATTTTTGTATTTGAGCTGATAAATTGATTAAAGTATTGAGTAGCATTTATATTTAAAGGGGAAATGTGCCAGTTAGCTAGGGCCCAGCCGACCTAGCACATTTGCCCCATTTCCTGTTTCTTGTAATTTGTGTTTATATTGTCAAGTGTGATTTAATTTCAAGCACATGCATTCCTGTCTGAGTGAAAGCGGATCCATTGTGTGAAGTAGCTAAATTTTCTTTTTCCTAAACTTGATTTCAGATTGGTTTTACCTTACCTGGTCCAAGCAGGAGAAATAACCCTACACCAGTGCATGTTGATGTGATATTCCCTTTTCTACAATTCTGTTTGGTTGGTTTTCCCTACTTGGTCCAAGCAGGAGAAATGAACCTGCACTAGTGCACTTTGGTGTGATGCAACAAGCCTTCCTAGTCTACTCCCTGCAATCTTCTTTCTCTCATTAAATGCTTATGATAGGATAAATGTATATTGTTTGCTTCTTTATTCCTGCACTCTGTCAAGATCAGAAAAATTCATTTTTATGTGTGCAATTTGATTTAACAGTATAATAGCACTTGCAATAACTAAGCACTCATTTTAAGAATTAAATGCTAAGTGCAAGAAGCTCTGATCTAGTGCAAGAACTATTTTCTTGCCATGGGATTTAGGTGCTTTGAACCTATAAAAGTTCAAGCCCTTGCATGAAGTAAAATGCCTTTAGTAAAGACACCATTTATACCTTTTGCATGAATATCTGTTCCTACGCTAGTGCAAGTAGACTACGATAGTACCAGACATATGAGTGCAAGAAGGAAATCTCTAAAGGAGCGGGTTTAAGGGCTCATCTGATGAGACTGCTAAGTTTCTCTGCTAAAGAAAAACACACACTCAGTAGTTAAACAATGATTAGCTAGAGTGATTGCCATTTATTTTTAATTCCCTCTTGCAAATGCATTCTTCCTTGTTCCAGTCTTAGATTATTTTGATGGTTCAAGTTGTCTTTTTCTATTTTTAGTTTGACTCTGTAATCTTTTCTTTAAGGAATGTAGGGATTTATATTAGAAATATTCATACCATATCTAGCATTGCATGTGCTTCATCTCTAAGTCTACGGATCCCCTGAGTTGACAAATTAAGTATTGAGGAGATTTCTTAAGAGTAATTCCTACACCCAACAAGAAGCATACACCCTAATGCCCCCAAGCCAATGGTACAGTAGAATCATTCAATAAAATTTTGGAGAATCTTTTGACAAAGGTTTGTAACACAAAGAGAAACGATTGGGATGTATGCATGATGGCAGTTCTATGGGCATACAGAATGACATGAAATAAGTTGAAAATAAAAACCTCATTTAGATTGGTCTATGGGATTAAGGCAATGATGCCCATGGAATATATTTTTCCAAGATTACGCATTGTAGCTTTGACAGAGATGATGGATCACGAGACCTTGGAGGAATGACTCATGCAACTGATGGAGTTGTAAGTAGACCGATTTCCTGTAGGATTTTACCAGCAAGTGCAAAAGGAACATGAGAAGTCCTGGCATGATAGGAATATTAAGCTATGCACATTTAAGGTGAATGATTTGCTTATGCTCTATGATAGTAAGTTGACAAAGTTTCTAGGTAAATTTCGAATGCACTAGTTGGGACCATATGTTGTTAAGGAAATCATGGATGGTGGCACATCTCAACTTGAGAAGCTGAATGGCAAATTGTTCCCTAGAAGGGTGAATGGACGTTGATTGAAGTTGTATACAAGGGATCTTGTCCCTGTGTAATGAATATATGGTAGCAGGATAGTCTTCACACTCTAGGTAGCTGAAAGGGAGCACGAGACTATAAACTAGACTACTCGAAGAAGAGAAAACCACAGTATGGGGGTTGCGTGACAGACATAAAAGGTGTGACAGAAGAAGCTGTGATGGATGAGCTGTGCCATGAGGAGTTGTGCCTTGTAGCCCAATTCAAAACTAGTTTTTGTAGTCATTGTTCATGATTGGATAGCTAAAATACATTAGGAGGCATGGGTAGGCAACATTTATGGCAAAAATCTTTGGAGATCTCCTGCCAAAGATGCATTTATCGTTAGAAAATGGAGGGAACAGTTGGATTTGAATTCAAATACGCCTATATATCTAGCACATTGGTCTATCAAATAAGACTTTGCTTTATGAAAGATTGGTATAAGCCCTCTTGTTTTCACTCTATGAATCGACATACTTGGTAGGAATTTGTTACAAGCCTGACATTCGCGAAATTGCCTGAGTATAGCTGGAAGCTTATCCTTGAAAAAATGTTTTCTCTAGTAAGTTCTGAAGCCATGATCTCTCAAGTAGATACCCCTAAAGTTATGTCCCTTGAAGCTACGCCCTCTATGCCTATGGAATTGAGGTTACATAGGCCGAAGAAATCAGTTGCTAAGGAGAAACAGAAAAAACAACAACCTAAATCGGTGAGGTTGTCACTGAGGAAGAACCCAGTGGAGGGTCAATAGGAAAAGAGGAAGTAGAAGGAAAATTAGTAAGAGGAACCAATGGGTTGGAAGTAGAAGAACTTTGTGATGCCATTGAGGAATTGGATTTTGATGAGCATGAGCCTATCACAAGACTCCCGACATATATCCTTTCATGGAAAGGGAAAGAAAGGATAACAAAGGACCTGGATTCACAAAAATTCATGGTGTCTACGCCCTTCCTTCTGCAAGTAGTATTTGAAGGCACACTCTTAGTGCATATCCCTGTGTTAAAATTAGAGTATTGGGATCTTTCTCACAACAAGAAATTCTCTCACTTGACCACCAATAAATATATGACCAAAATTTATTATTAACAAAATGGGGTGACAAGGCTAGAAACGATGGAATGAGTAAAAGGCATCAAGCAGGTGATGAGCTCCATAAATGGGTAATTATATGGGCTCATTTTTCCTCCTAACATAGTTTAATCAACCATTCTCTTAGCTTATTGTGTGTTTTTTTATTATATTTATGCCTATGGAGTGAGTTGGGTCGATTATTTTGCCATGGAGTCTAATATGTGTTTAATACATATTTTTTTCTAATTTTGAAGACAAAGTAAAAGATTTAATGGACAATTGGTAGCAATAATTTGAAGTGGACAAAGAAGAGGATTTATAAGAGTGCATCCCCCTCATTTATGACTCCCCACTTTGAATTTTCTTCCATGCAGCTCGGAGCACAAACAGCGAAATCAATGCACTAGGAGGCAGCCAAGCAAGTGGAGGATAACTTATGCTCATATCGAGTTTTGGGAGCCAAACCTCCCTTATTTTAAGGAATCTATTGTGAGCTTCAGTTGTATAAGTAGAAATGCCTAGGGCCTCATTAGGAAGTTATTCAAATTTCCAAATTTTTGTTGAAGCTTTGCTCTGCTCAACCTGGAGCTTACTTTTGTTGACAGTTTCATGTAATCCTATTATTATTTTGATAATAAAGATGAGATCCTTTTTGAGCTAGCATTGAGTTACCTTAGAGGGTTGAAGCTCTTGTGTTAGGGCCCAATACAAGCAACCAATCTCCTCTTGTTTGTATTTATATGCTTTGTTTCAGTTTATGGATTAGTTGTTGTTAGATAAATGTCTTTCTTGGTTAAAAATAGGTTGCTTTTGGTAATTTAGAAGGTTGTTTCTAGTTGAGTTTTCTATAGCAGGTTGAACAATGATAGAAAGAAGATACAAAAATTCCATCAACAGAGCCTTGGCCTCCTTTCCTCCCTTTGGGACCATGAACTGAGGCCAAGACCCTCTTACTGCAACAAAAAACACAAATTTGCCTTCTCCATAGGATTTCTACTGTTGCAGTTTGTTAGAAAGTTAATGCTTTTCTTTAGATCTCTTTCACCATGCTCATTTCTATCTTGCAATAAGTTTCCTTCCACGCTTTCTCTCATTATAGCATTTTTCAACATTTCTTTCGATAGCTCATAATCTAGATCAGCTTGACGCAAAATTCTGTTTTTTGATGTACTTAGTTTCCTTTCTTGCTTGATCTCCTTGTTTGGTTTTCAAGGCCTTTTGAAGAAAATATCTTCTCACATCAAGTTAGCCTACTAGCCATCACATTCACTCCCCGATCTATGCCTTGTAGGTCGCCCAAAGTTCACCTAAAATCTGCCTTAGTTTTCTGCATTATTCCATAGGATTTCTTCCTCTCTCTCGACCATCCTTTCCTCTCCTAATAATCCTTGGAGACCCCCAGGTGCCTTAGCACATCATCCCAGCCTTCATCTAACCTTTCCACTGACTCTCACACCTTCAAAACCTCCAAAGCTGCTCTCGGCATCCTCCTGTAGACCTCTTGTAGACCTCCTGTAGATCTCCTACAACCTCTTGTAGATTTTCCTGTAGGCTTCTTTTTGAAGTCCGATTGTGGGAAAAGCCTCCAGAAGTCCAGTCTTGAGACCTTCTAGGACCCATTCACACCATCCTACATCTTCTCAATTCCTAGAACCACCCTCCATTACTACCTAATCACTGCCACATTCACAATCAAATAAATTACATCCATGACAATTTCACATAAAAATACATAAAAATCCAAAAAAGTGTTTTTTTGCTCATTTACTTCTAGAAATAGCTTGAGTAGATGTTGTTTACTTCTTGAGTAGGTAATGGAATTAATTTGATATTTTTTCATCTCTCTTTCTACAAAAGTAGGATTAGTTGGCTAAGTATGGTTTGCTAAGTTTAGTTTACATTTCATTCTTCTTTTCCTTTCTGCAAGTAGAGTAGCCTCTCTAGAGTAAGCTTTCCTTTCTTTCATCACATATAGAGCTTTTTCTGGAATCCATAGAAGTTCACTTGAGCACCTAGTGACTTTCACCAACTAACCAAGTGACAGCCTGCAGTAAGAACTAATATGTGTGCATACAACATCGTCGCTTCCAAGTTTGTTACGAATGACTGGGTTGATAAAAGTAAAGTAGGAAGCCCAGGAGTTGCAACATTATTTCTACAATATTGGTGCTCACCACTTTTTGGCGCCGTTGCTGGGGAAACATCAAAGTATTTTGTGATTACTGCTTTCTTCTATTTTCTATCGCAACCTTCTGCTAAGTAATTTATTTAAGCAAAAGTAGAGTAGTTGTTTCTTTCAGTTTCCACATTTCCCTACTTTCATTTTCAATTATGCAATTTCCATTTCAACAAAAGTAGATTAGTCATTTCCTTGCTTTCAATTGTGCATCTCATTTGCTTTGATTTTCAATTCTGCAAATTTCATTTAAGCTACTTCATTTCAGCAAAAGTAGATTAGTCATTTCCTTGCTTTCAGTTCTACATTTCATTTGCTTTCCTTTACAGTTCTACAATTTCAGTTTAGCAAGTTCATTTTAGTTAGTTGCAGTTTGTTTGTTCAATAAATTACAGTTTTGCATGTATGGGCAGCGAAAAAATGAAAACCAACCAAAAATATTTCCTTTCATGCCTCATAGGAACAGAGATAATTCAGGAAAATCCTTGCCCAACACCCCCACTACATCACATAGCCAACCTTCTCTCTTCTTCAGTGACAGTGATCAAGAAGAACCTTTAGCTGAACAACCAAAGATATTTGAAGAACCTACAGGGGAATAAGAAGAAGAAAACATCCCTCCTAAGACAATGGCTAGAAATAGAAATGATTGGGGGAATGGAGAAAGAATACAGGATACCTTTTCCATCCAGGAGACCAATGGGGACACGAAAATGAAGAATATAAGTCCCTCAGCCCTAGCTCACTTCTATGATTTGACCATAGAAGATACTAACACCTTCTTGTTTGAGTTTTCTGTCATCTGTCGAACCTATGACTATGTAGAAGATGAGAAAAAGTCGAAACTATTTCCCTCTACTCTCAAGGATGCAGCATTGCGTTGGCTCATGGGGTTACCTGGCAATATCATCCCAACTTGGGCTAAAATGCAGCAGGCCTTTAACAATTGATACCGAGACTACTATAGGTCAAAATATACCAAGGAAGAAATCTTCCGAATGACCATGGGAAGTAATGAATCCTTGGAAGATTACGAAGAGAGGTTCTAGCTCAGTTACAAAAGGGCCAGGTGCACACTTGACCTTGAATCTCTAAAGTTGGTCCTACTCACGGTAATTCCGGAAGACCTTCTAGACACCCTCCATTTAGTGGCTGGGGAAAACATCTACCAGCTGCCTTATGAGGACATAAATATTATCTTTAGAAGCCATTCTAGAGCAGCCAGGAAGAGAGGTAGGGGGGTCAACCCATAGTTAGTACCTCCTCATCCAATTCATCCATCAAAGGTGAACTTGGAAACATATTGGAAGACTTCAAGAGTGAGATGATGTAGACTCTTGCCATACAAATGGATACCTTGCATATCAAAAGGAAACAAGACAAAGTAGAAAGGGCTTTGGCCATTTTTTGTCCTAGGTGAACTAGGAGGCATCCTAGGCCCATTGAACTCTATAAAGGTTTGTTCAGTCTATGAAGAAGATCATTTTACAGATAGGTGCCCTTTCTTGCTTGGACTTAAAGCTATATACCAAGGGGCCAAAGGAGCCACTGAACCACTCTATTTCATGAACCAAAAGAGACCGCATGGACCCAGAACATACTACCAGAGGATGCAAGGGACATCTCAGGAATAGTACGACCCCAACAAAGTCACTTCCATACTTTTTTGGGGCCTTCCTGCTCATCCTTCCTGGTCCACGCCTCCTCCTTGGTCCTTTCCATTTCAGTATCATGTCCAACCATCCACTCATTCATTTCAATCCTATGTTCAACCATAACCTCAATGGAATGCATCTCATCAAGGGCGGAGGCCCCAGTACAACTCTCCTCCCACTCTTTTGCCCCCACCTCCTGCTCAACCACAACCATTGCCTCCTGCTCCACCAAGGCAACCCCAAATGCCTTCCCAGCTGAACCCAAACCTAAACAACAGACAGGCTCGACAAGTATATAGTGGGGAACCATCATGCCCAACTTATGTTGTGAAGATTCAGGAAATTAACCTGTGATCTAGGAAGGTTCTCCTAGATATCCGGCCTCCCCCAAGGGAGGTTGAGGAAGATAAAGAGAAAAGTGAACGTAAAGCAATTCCACCCTTTCCTGAGAGACTATCTGGGACAACACAACCCACCCCAGAAGAAACTGGACTTCTAGGATAACTGAAACAGTTATGTGTGAAGATACCACTTCTCCAAGCTATAAAAGATGTGCCTATCTACAATAGGTTGATCAAAGAGAAGTGCTTTAGGCATCCATAAAGGCACAAGAGATATGCCCCAACCATCAATGTCATAGGACAACTCTCTGACCTGACGTTGGGGAAGGTAATATGTCTGAAATATCTGGACCCTAGAAGCCCAATAGTTGACATCACATGAATGGCACAATGATGCCACATATCTTGATTGATCTAGGAGCTACCATTAATGTGATCACAAAGGACACCATGCTCAAACTTAACCTCCAAGGCTCCTTGAGGAAGACCATGACAGTACTATAGCTAGCAGACTACTCTACCATGACCCCTGAAGGGATTGTGGAAAATGTGATGGTATCCATTGATTCTTGGGAGTATCTTGTTGATTTCTTAGTTCTCCAACCGAAGGCAAATCTCACTGGTATCCTCTTACCTTGGGAAGACCCTAGTTGGCTACTGTCGATTCCTACATCAGTTGTCTAGATGGGAACATGACCATCAAGAACAGACATATGTCCAAACAGTTAATCCTATACCCTCCTACCCAACCCTTGCTAGAGCATGATCTACCTCTCTGTTTGGAGGACGAGGATGAGGACGAAGTCTATTCTACACCTCTTTCTCTAGTAGAAGCTACCATGGGGGGAAACTGCAAGATGAGGATGATATGATTGAAAATTTGATTCAGAATCCAACCCCCAGTGTCTTACCATTAGAGGACATAGTGAAAGAAACCCAAAAAAATCCCTTAACTGATCTCTATCTGGCCAACCCAACCTCTCTACGTGTTAAGAATATAGAGTTCAGCCCAGAAAGAACCTTGAAAATCAATCCATCCCTAGCCACTTCCCCGGAGAAGGAGATGTGCAGCTTATTGAGAAAACATTTAGATACCTTTTCCTGGAGTTATAAGGAGATGAAGGGAGTGCACCCTTCAGTATGTACTCATCATATATACATTAAGGAAGATTGCAAACCAGTTAGGCAGCCTCAAAGGAGGATGAATCCAACACTTAAAGACATTTTTAAGGAAGAATTGCAAAAATTACTTGATGCAGGATTCATCTACCCCATCTATGATAGTGAATGGGTCTCTCCTTTGGTGCTAGTGCCAAAGAAAAATGGTAAGTGGAGAGTCTTTTTCGACTATCGAGAATTGAACAAAGCCACTAAAAAGGACCTTTTTCCTTTGCCTTTCATAAATGAGCTGTTAGATGGTTTGGTGGGGAAAAAGTTTTTCTCCTTCCTAGATGGGTTTAGCAGGTACAATCATATTCAAATCAGCTTGGAAGACCAAGATAAGACCACTTTCACTTGTCCTTGGGGTACCTTTTCATAATAGGTCCTTCCTTTTGGTTTGTGCAATAGCACAACCACTTTCCAGAGAGAGATATTGAGTATATTTTCTGAACTGGTTCATGATGCAACAAAAATATATATGGATGATTTTACTCCTTATGGTTCTGAATTTCAGGAAGCTTTATCTAACATAAGAAAAGTTTTGGACAAGTGTATTGAGAAGAACATATACCTCAATGTAGAAAATGTGAATTTTGTATGACTGAAGGGATTGTTCTAGGTCATGCAATATCTCAACAAGGACTGTAGGTGGGCCCCAACAAAGTTGCCATCATCTAAAGGGTCCCACCTCCTAAAAAGGTGAGAGATGTCAGAAGTTTCCTAGGATTAGCTGGATATTACAGAGGATTCATTAAAGATTTCAGCAAGTTAGCCTCTCCGTTGTCTGGTCTTTTAGGAAAGGATTTCGAATTTATATGGACCGAAAACTGTCAAGAAGCCCTAGATACCTTGAAAAGAAAACTTGTGACTACCCCAATTTTGAGGCCTAAACTAGGCCCTACCTTTCCACATTCACACAAATGCCTTGAACAAAGAAATAGGAGCAGCCTTAGGACAAATTGATGAAAATTTACCTTATGCCATATACTTTATAACAAAAAATTTGTCGAAGGCAGAGTTAAACTACACGATAACCAAGAAGGAACTCCTAGCTGTGGTGCATTCCTTAAACAAATTCAGAGATTATATCACATTCTATCAAACATTTGTGCACACTGATCATGCTATAACCAGATATTTAATGAACAAACTAGATGTAAATGCTTGCATTGTTAGATGATTTCTTTCACTACAGCAGTTCGATTTGACCATTGTTGATAAGCCTGGTAAAGAAAATGTTGTTTGTGACATTTTGTCTAGGGTAAATTTACCTGCAGGTGAAGAAGGAATGTTGGATGATCAAATGCCAGATGAAGACCTATTTTCTATCTAATTACTCTCTCCATGGTTTGCTTATATAGCAAACTAATTGGTTTCACCATAGTTTCCACCACACCTGTCCTCAAAGGAGAAGAGAGATCGTGAGGAAAAGTGCCCCTTTCACTTGGATTGGGGGAAATATTTTCAAACTTGGCCCAGATCAGATCTTGAGAAGATGTGTCAGGGAGGAGGAAGTATTTGACATTCTCTTGACCTATCATGATGTGCCTTGTGGAGGCCATTTTGCAACAAAGAGGGCTGCCTTCAAAATATTGCAAGCAGGCTACTATTTCCCCACTCTTCATCAAGATGTGAGAAGATACACCAGCCAATGTGATCAATGTGAAAGGATGGGGAAATCTACTCCAAAGGATGAGATTCCCATGCAACCTCAAGTGATCTTTGATCCATTTGAGATGTGGGGCATGGAATTTGTGGGTCCTATCAACCCTCCTTCAAAACAAAATAAATACATCATTATGTGCACTGATTATCTGACAAAATGGGCAGAAACAAAAGCAATCAAAGTTGCAATAGAGGAAAAAATAGCTGAGCATTTGAGGGAAAACATATTCAACAAGTTTGGGTATCCAAGAGAATTGGTCATAGATCAAGGTAGTCAGTTCACTTCCAATTTGATTGAAGACCTTCTCACACATCATAAAATCAAGCACAGGACTTCCACCCCTTACCATCCACAAGCCAATGGGTAGGTCAAAGTCACTAATAGAGATTTGGAAGGAATTCTGACCAAGATAGTGAGTAGCAGCAGAAAATATTGGGCGGATAAATTAATTGAGGCCACCTCGGCCTACAACACAACATGGAAGATCACCACAGGGTTCACACCCTATGAACTAGTCTATGGGAAGAAGGATTTCATGTCAATAGAATTTGAATTCAATACACTAAGAATGTTAGCTCGAATAGACCTATACCTCAGCCATGCATAGAAGAAAAGACTAATCTAGCTCAATGGATTGGATGAACAAAGATTGTAGGCCCTTCTCCACACAGAGGTAGTTCAGCTTCAAAGGAAAATATGGCATGAAAAAAATATCAAGGAGAATCAATTCCAAGAGGGATACTAGGCACTACTCTATGATTCAAGGCATAAAGACTTAAAAGGCATGCTAAGGACAAGATGTCTGGGACCATATACTGTAGAAAAATGCAATGACAATGGTTTAGTTCTGATCAGAACCATTGATGAGGAAGCCATCCCCAGGCTTGTCAATATACATAGGTTGCAAATTGACAAGAAGCCCCTCTCAAAGTGAGATTTCATTGAATATCTGAATAAAATAGTGATGGTAGTGTGGCATGTCTTAGCCTCCACACACTAAGAAACAGAGAAAAAAAATAAGGACTCAAGTGAAAACCTCCATGAGGCGCTTAAGTCCCATCATTGGGTTGAAACCCTCTTCTGACATGGCCCAGTGATGCAAAAAAAAAGAGAGAAAAAAGAGAATAAGATCCCTGGGTGAAAACCTTCCTTGGAGGCACCCAAGGTAGGCAATCAGGGTGAAAACCTCCTTGAGGCACCTTAGTTCTCTTTCAAAAAAAAAAAAAAGAGAAAAGAAGAAAAATAAAATTGAATTTTAATGTGCATTGCAGGTTGCAGGAGGACCACAGGGAGCAAGAGAAGATTCCACAAAGCCTATTTCATCTCCTCCACTCTTATCCATAATTTTTGACCTTTCTTCCACCCCATTGTGTTCTTTTTTCAGAAGCTGTATGTTCTACAGGAGGCCCTATTTTTTCTACAAGAGGCTCCTGTAGAAATCACAAACAGCCAGAAATGGTTCCTGTAAGCAGTTGATGGGCTTGGAAGTTTCATGAAGATCATGGAGACCCCCCTATGGCTATCCACCCTCCTTGCCATCCATCCCACACATGCACCACCTCATCATCATCATTGTTTTTCCTTCTTGTCAAAAAAACACAGAAACTAGTTTTTAGAAAAAAAAAAAATAAAGGGAGCAACACCTCAAATCTCACCTGCAGCTTACCAAGTACCTCTCCATCTCCATCAACATCTCTAACATCATCCTCACTACTCCTATAACAAAACTAGCTAGAATTTTAAAGGGAGAAGCAGCTATAGGAGCTCATATAGGAATTCTTGTAGCAACCGATCCCATTAAAATTAAGCCACAGTAGCAAAAGACGTGCAACCATGGGATTAAAGCAGACATCTGAAGCTAGATCTAGCTAGAGGATACCTTCCCAAAACAGCCAGCCACACATCAGAAAGTAGAAAGCATGTAGCAAAGGAAATACAAGCATGTAGCAACAAAAGGAGCCAAAATGCCTCACAACACATAGATTCGACTCACAGGTAAGTGACTAACCCGCTCCTCTGTTGCATTGGTGTAATTGAAAACTATGCATAAGCAAATGAGATGATTGTGGTTGAGCGAGAAAAGGTGGCTAGTTAACTAGCCACCCACATCCAATTGACTACGCTCATCGGAAGTTTCCACCACAGGTGCATGTAGTCAAACTTAGAGAAAAATCCTAAGTGGGTAGTGGAGGGTTTGCAAACTCCAATGCAATGATGGGAGGTGATTGTGGGAAGAAATTATGATGACAAGGTGAGTGGGACCAATGGTTCAAATATGCCAAGGTACATTTTTTTGCCAGCTCACCCCCTCATTGGAAATATCTAAGAGAAGAAATAAGTACTCATCCTTGAAACTCCTTCACCACCTTTTCTTTTATTTCATCCTCGTCCACTTAGCTGCAACAAGCTCTTTGTCATGAAAACAGCCTCAAAACAACCATTCTCTATCACTTTCATCCATCCTCCTACTATCAAAACTCTACAGGAGCACTTACATGTTCTACAGGAGCACCTATGGCCAGTTCTATAGGAGGGGCAGTAAGCTATTTTTAAGGAGAAAACACGGGGTTTTTGCTCGATTTCTATCTTGGGGAGGTAGGTTCTATGAATAACCACCTTGATTATCAATATGTGCAAGGAATGATATAATTTTAAGGAGGAATTGAGTCCATAGAAAAGGAGGAATTACATAAAACAAATTCTACCCGTTTTCTTAAAAAACACAGTTTTTCTCTGTTTTCCTGTTTTCTACAAAAATCTTGTCCCCATCATTTGACGTTCAAAAGGGGTATAAGAAAAATGATTGGAGGATTCATGAGAAAGGAGCCCACAAATTCAAATAGACTCCATGAACATCCCCAGGTAGTAGCCATATTCACCACAGCAAATTGGATGCCATTTTTTGAGAAATTAAGAGGATTTGATGAAGAAGTTGCTCAGGATTTTGCCCTTTCTTTATTCCCTCACTCAAGGACCCATGCCACTATTACTTTTAGAGGTCTTTCCATGGAAATCACCCCAGAATTTATCAACAGGGTTACCACCCTTCTTCTTGGATTACCTTGGAGGAAAGACGAAAAGCCAATTGGACAATCTGCCAAGAAAAACTTCTTCCAAAACAATGAACATCCTGTAGAAGACAAAAATGGCATTAGAAGGACAAGCATACCTTAACCTTGGGATGATGTCAGTTACCAAATCATCAAATATATTTCCTGTGAAGGGAGGTATATCATAGTTTATGGCTACCATTTTAGACTTGTCCATGAGCTGAGATATGGCATGGACACTCCAACACCCCAGAAACTCAGCATCCCCTATTTTCTCTTGCAGTCCCTCATAGACTCCAACATTAAGTTGAAGGAAGGAGGTCCATATCAGTTGGTTCACTATGGGTTAATTAAAATGTTAGTGGAAGAAGCCCTCCATACCTGCACAATCCCAATAGCATGGGAAATTTCCTGAAACATGACCACATAAGATGACATAAAGACCCTCACATATGATCTCAATCCTTTTGATAGTGAGGAGGAAAAGCAGAAATGGGGAGAAAGTGAAGAAACTGAGGAACAATAAGGGAAGAAGGAAGAAACCAAAACAAAACAGGAGGAAAAAAACCAACAGAGACAGAGAAAAAGAAAGAAGGAGGAGAAAAAGGGGCAAAAAAGACAGAGGTGTCTCTTGAGACCCTAGAAAGATAGGTAGGAGATGCTCTCACTACCCTCAACACCATAATTAAACAAAAACAAAAGAGGAAGAGGCAGACCTCAATTTATTTCAGGGCTAGGAAGAGCACAAGGATCAACCAAGGGAAACCCCAACCTTCTTCTAAAGTGCCCATTGTTATTGAAGATTCACCCTCTACCCAAGGGAAGGAATCCCCTTCTAAGGCACCTATCACTTATGAAAGGGGGACTCCTAGATCTCCCACATGGAAGGAAAAAGTAGAACTACAGGACTCAAAAACAATCCTACAGGAGGCACATACTGTTCTACAGGAGACCCTTTCATGACTACAAGGGACTGAGAAGCTTGAAAAAGACTATAAGGATAGTCACAAGGGAAGGAAGAAGCAACAGAGGCTCAAGAACCTGACCCCCAACCTAGTTTGAGCTCTTACTATAACCTTCTTGAGGGGGGAAGAATCATTCCACAAAAATTTGCAAACCCACTTTTCTTTGAGTTGGAGAAGGAAAGAATAAGGACCCACAGGTGGATGCAAATAGCCAAATCCAAGGGAATGGAGGATATTGGCTATATGGAGAATCAACTCAATGAAATGGGTAGAGAACTAAGTGTTTTCAAACATAGAGAAGTAATCACAAGAAATCACCTTCAAACAGAAAATGAATTGCTAAAAAGACAACTGCAAGAAAAGGAGACACAATGGCATGCATGGCCGGCTAGTGCATGGAGGCACTACAATGCAGAACACCAACAATATCATATGGATTATACCTCAAGGAGTAATTACTGTAGTTTTAGATAAAGACTTTGGCACAGAGGGGCACACTGGCTTTCCAAGATTACAGACAATTTATGGACCTATGTGACCAAATTTCATCATAAGACAAGGCAAAAATAATATAGTTCTATTTGCATAACATGGCCCTTACCAACATGAATGTGTGGGACCCTAATGCTAGGCTAGGGGGCCTACAACTAATGGCCATGGCATCATGGATGAATCGTATGGAGTTAAGGGCAGTAGAAATAAGAAATTTGATGATAAAGGAGAAGAATGAGCCCTTAATGATCGGAGCTGAGCCATCAGATCCCATGGCTCTCATCAGCCCACCGCAGCTGCTTGTAAATAATCCTCAAATTTCCCCTAGATATATAAGTGACCAAGCACATGCCATTGCACCTTTTGAGGACATGGGAAGGTTATTTGGGGATGACTGTATTCATGCTTGTATGAGGAGGTTGAACACCCTACCATACAACTTGCAGATCAGGGAGTATCAATCCCCAACAAGGATGAAAGAAGCATTAAGGAGAGTGCCACTGTAGAAGTGTTCTATGTAGAATTTGAAGGTCAATTATATTGGCCTCAAATTGAGTCCCCCACTACTGCTAGGCATTCTAGAAGGCAGAGAGGAGGAAGAAGAGCAACAACAATGGGAAGAGGTAGACAGAAAGGCAATATTCCATGACAAAGAAGAGGAGCTCACATCAGAAGCATGGGATGTCAGGGAGGCCACTAGGGCCATCAAAGATGAGGAGATGGACTATGTTGCTCAGAGGATGAGCAACGCCTTCAATAGGGGGGTGATGATAGGCCCCATAAATGGGTAATTATATGGGCTTATTTTGCCTCCTAACATAGTTTAATCAACCATTCTCTTAGCTTATTGCATGTTTTTTTATTATATTTATGGTTGTGGAGTGATTTGGGTTAGTTATGTTGCCATGGTGTCTAATATGTGTTTAATGCATATTTTTGTTGAATTTTGAAGACAAAGTCAAAGATTTAATGGATAATTGACAACAATAATTCAAAGTGGACAAAGGAGAGGATTTATAGGAGGGAATCCCCCTCATTTATTGTTAGGCCCCTATACTACTAGTGTAACACCTTATTTTTATTAGTACAACCCCCTTATTATATTGATGTACCCATGTTGTGCCCATATTGTTACTATTGTGCCCCATAGATTCCCACTATTGTTATTATTGTGCCCTTACATTATTATTGTTATGTCGGCTCTGATTATATTATGACCCCTTAGACTCCTATATATAGAAGGAGGTCTTTTCATTTCTACCATCAAAGAATTGTTCATTTGTGTAATGTAAAGGAGGTTGTCCCCTTGAAGAGGCTGAATTCTAAGGCATTCAACTATCTTTTCTATCTTTTTGTGAGTTGGTTTCATAACATTTGGTATCAGAGCTTTGGATTCTAGGGTTTCGCTACTCCAAATAGGTCATCATGGAATTTTCGCTATAACTTCTTTTCTACGATGTTACAGAAGTGAAAAAAAATCCATTTTATAAAAAATCGCTCCGAACCTAGGGTCCGAATTTTAGAGATTTTTGCACTATATTTGCGGAGATATGATCTGAGGAAATTGGTCTTTTTGCAGGCTCCTGAATTACATTCCAAACAGGTGACCTGGGGAAAATCATCATTACTTTCTCTCTGAGTATCAGATTGAAATTTTGTAAGAAGGTACAGAAAGAGGACGGACTGTAGTTTCTTTTATATATTTTTCAAAGCCAAAGTTCGAAGAAGTGACACGTGGCATGTTATATAAGTTTTCTCTACTGAACTAGTCTATAATCAAGTCACTGTGGGAGGTTTAGCATAATGCTTCTTTGGTGAATCCAATTTGGATTAGACTAGTGTCATTGGAAAGAGGACACAGAGGGCTACTGTAGATTGCAATTTCAAAACATAAAGATCCAAAAGTATAGAGTTACAGTCATTTCAAGTTGGAGCTCCTAAAATCAAGAAAAAGCAAGATGAGGAAGTTTGATGGAAAGGATCGGGTAAATTAGATACTTTAGATGGACCAATATTTTGATCTACATGGTGTACCACTGTTACAAAAGGTATGTATTGCATCTTCATATTCAGAACCGGATCAATTTTTATGGTGTCAAGGACTTTGTTCTCGTAAACAACTTGTTACGTGGTCAATTTTCATGGAGGTAATGATAGCACATTATGAGGATACAAAGAGCAACACCTTCTTTAGAGCAACACCAAAACAATTGGAAAGAGTAAAAGGACTTTGTTACATAGTGGAAATTAAAATTATGGCAACAAGGAAGTCTACCCCTCACAACTATAAATATGGAAGTGTTTTTTCTCCTAGCCTTCCACAACCTACAAGGGTTACACCAACA
>APFE031182305.1:122262-189242 GCA_000404065.3 Pinus taeda
AAAGAAGAAATGAATCCAACCATATCTTGTAATTCATTGGTTGGAATTACCACTCCTCAAACTATCAAGATAGAAGGGAATATCAAGAAGAAAAATGTTCAAGAAGTGAAAGATCACATCGAGCATCAAGAAATGTATCCGACCATATCTTTTAAAGCATTGGAAGAAATTACCACTCCTCAAACTCTAAAGATAGAAGGACAAATCAAGAAGAAAAAGGTTCAAGCAGTGAAAGATCACATCGACCATCAACAACAAGTTCTCCAACTTTTACAGGATAACGCTACTTTGGTGCAAAATCAAATGAAACAATAGGTAGATCAACATCATAGTGAAAAATGTTTTGATGTAGGTGATCAGGTATTTTTACTGCTACATCTCAAGCAAGCTATTTATGAGAAGAAAATGTTGGCAATACTATATGCACTTAGGAAATTGCAACCTTACTGAATGAGAAGACACTTCAAGGTAAAAATGGATCATGATAGTCTTAAATACTTTTTAGTTAACTATTATCTTTAGGAGAACAAAAACAATGGGTCGCAAATATGTTGGGTTATGACTTTGACACATCTATAGAAAAGGGAAGCAAAATTTTGTTGCAGATGCACTCTGAAGAAAGGATGAGGATGTGGAAGCATTGTGTTATGCTATTTCCATTATCCAACTAGATTGGATAAATGAAGCAAGGGATGAATGGAGGAAGGATGGAGAAGTATGGCCACTTATTCAAAAGTTGCAAAAGATCCCAACTCAAACAATATTGCCAGAAATTGAGGAGGAAGGAAAAATCATATTGGAACCTGGAGCAGTCACAAAAGCAAGAACTCGACAACTACGAAATCAATTAATTTCAAAGTATCTCATAAAGTGGAAGAAATTACCCACTGAATATTCCACATGGGAGGACAAGAATTTTATACAAAAGCATCAATAACTATTCAAGCATTGAGGACAACACTTTTTGAGGGAGAGGGGCATGTTAGGCCCCTATACTACTACTGTAACTGCTTATTGTTATTAGTACAACCCCCTTATTATATTTATGTACCCATGTAGTTCCCATATTGTTACTATTGTGCCCCATAGAAGCCCATCATTGTTATTATTGTGCCCTTACATTATTATTGTTATGTTGGCTTTGATTATATTATGACCCCTTAGGCTCCTATATATAGAAAGGAGGTCTTTTCATTTTTATCATCAAAAAATTGTTTATTTGTGTAACATAAAGGAGGTTGCCCCATCGAAGAGGCTGAATCTAAGGCGTTCAACTATATTTTCTATCTTTTTGTGAGTTGGTTTCATAACATTTATAACTCCCCACTTCGAATTCTCCACCATGCAGCTCGGAGCACAAACAGCCAAATCAATGCACTAGGAGGCAGCTGAGAAAGTGGAGGATAACTTATGTTTATCTCAAGTTTTGGGAGCCAAGCCTCCCTGATTTTGAGGAACTTGTTGGGAGCTTCAGTTGTATAAGTAGAAATTCCTAGGGCCTCATTACGAAATTAGTCAATTTTTTGAATTTTTGTTGCAGCTTTGCTCTGCTCAAGTTCGATCTTACTTTTGTTGACAATTTCATGTAATCCTATTATTATTTTGATAATAAAGATGAGATCCTTTTTGAGCTAGCACTGATTTACTTAGAGGGCTAAATCTCTTGTGTTAGGGCCCAATCCAAGTAGACAAGCTCCTCTTGTTTGTAATTATAAGCTTTGTTTCAGTTTATGGATTAGTTGTTGTTAGATAAATTTCTTTCTTGGTTAAGAATAGGTTGCTTTGGTAATTTACAAGGTTGTTTCCATTTGGATTTTCTATAGCAAGTTGAAAAATGATAGAAAGAAGATACAAAAAGGCCATCAATAGAGCCTTGGCCTCTTTCCTCCCTTTGGGACCATGAACTAAGGTCAAGACCCTCTTGCTACCACAGAAAACATAGATTTCCCTTCTCCATAGGATTTCTAGTGTTCCAATTTCTTAGAAGGTTAATTCCTTGCTTTAGATATCTTTCACCATGCTCATTTTTTCCTTGCAATAAGTTTTCTTCCATGCTTTCTCTCATTATAGCATTTTTCAGCATTTCTTTCCATAGTTCATAATCTAGATTAGCTGGATTGCAAAATTTTATTTTTTGATGTAGTTATTTTCCTTGTTTGCTTGATCTCCTTATTTGATTTTAAAGTAATTTTTTAGCAAATATCTTCTCACAGAAACTTAACCTACCAACCATCACTTTCTCTCCCTGATCTATGCTCTACAGGTCACCCAAACTTCACCTCAAATCTACCTTATTTTTCTGCTTTTTTTCCATAGGATTTCTCCCTCTCTCCCGACCATATTTTCCTCTCCTAGAAATCCTTGGTGACCCCTAGGCACCTTAACACATCATCCTAGCCTTCAGCTACCCTTTCCACCCACTCTCACACCTCCAAAACCTCAAAAATTGCTCTCGACATCCTCCTGTACACCTCCTGTAGATCCCCTACAGCCTCCTGTAGATTTTTCCTCTAAGATTCTTTTTGAAGTCTGATTGTAGGAAAAGCCTCCAGAAGACCACCTAAGACCTTCTAGGACCCATCTGCACCATCCTACATCTTCTCAAGTCCCAAAACCACCCTCATTGCCACCTAACCACTGCCACATTCACAATCAAATAAATTACATGCATGACAATTTCACATAAAAATCCAAAAAGATGTTTTTTTGCTCATTTACTTCTAGAAATAGCTTGAGTAGGTAATGGCATTCATTTCATGGTTTTTCATCTCTCTTTTTGCAAAAGTAAGATTAGTTGGTTAAGTAGGGTTTGTTAGGTTTACTTTACATTTGAGTCTTCTTTTCCTTTCTGCAAGTAGAGTAGCCTCTATAGAGTAAGCTTTCTTTTCTTTCATCACATATAGAGCTTCTTCTGGAATCCATAGAAGTTGGCTTGAGCTCCTAGTGATCTTGCGCTAGCTGACCAAGTGACAGCATGCTTTAAGAACTAGTACTTGTGCATATAACACCATCGCTTCCAAGTTTGTTATGAACTGCGGGGTTGGTAAAAGTAAAGTAGGAAACCGAGGAGTTGTGGCATTACTGCTGCAATATTGGTGCTCACCAGTAGACCAGATTGTTGCATATGTTGTGTGTGCCACACTTCCATCATCAATTATGAATACGATATTTATGTGCTAGTTTATTGTGCTGGTGCATTATGGGTGTTTTTGGTTAGAAGAATTGATCCCCATAATAGATATGTTTATCCAACGAATTACGAAGTTTCCCTATAAAGGGGTGAACCCTGCTAAGGAGTTTAGAGGCAAGACCAAGGATAAGGAGCTTGCAGATAGAATGAACACTGAATTAGGCCTAGTCAAGAAGTTTCCCATGTAATCCATCCGCTCAATCACAGACCAAGCAGTGTAGCTTTCGAGTAAAATTTTAGCTAGGAAGATCATGAAAAAATGTCACGCGGACGAGGTTCCAGCCCTAGTCATTTCATTGGCTGCGCGGTGTGCAAAAGTGGTACACTACAACTGGGCGTAGTATCTTTGAAAGGAATTCCTAGTAAACTTCTGCGAAGCATAGGAAGAAAGCAAGGAATTTCATTATGCATGGCTCTTGTTACTGCTTGTACTAATTGTATGGTGAGTACTAGAGGATAGTCAGTGTTAGGGCCTAAATCTACCTCAGGCTGAGAAAGGGAGGTCTAGGGTAACATCAAACCATGCTTAACCTCGTAGATAGCCGTACTAGATCGGGAGAGGGCTCTCTCCTTGTCAATCTTAGGAAAATATAGCAAATGAGGCTTGAGATGACTAATATAAAGACTAATTTTAGGCTAGTTATATGCTCAGAGGAGTTTGATTGAGTTTAATGTAGATTTGTTGGATCAAAAGTGAAATGCAATTTTGTGTCTGGGGAATGGACTCAGTATTGTAGAGATTTATGTGGGGCGAGGTAGGAAAATGCTTTAGTACTTTGAAATAAGTGAAATGGAGAGTCTTTAGATAGGTGAGGAGTGGAAGAGGGCATGAAAGTATTAGGAATACTCTTCAAATAGTAGAAAACATATAAAACTAAACAAACCCTAAGGTAGAGCACTGCAACATCAATGAATTCTACCTTTATACTTGATTCATTTAGTTAAGCTGAAAAGAGAGAGATAATGGCACACATAAGCACATGATAACTTGAATTACAGAAGGAGAAACAATACTAAATCATCTTGCCACAAGAATCCCACAAAATGTTGCAAACCCTGTTCTATTTCCTTGCCAAACTAGAGAGATGAATGTATAATAATGCTCAAAGCATTCACAAGAGTCCAACCTTTACAAATAACTAAAAACGTACTAGATATAGGCAACAAAAAACCCATGCTAGTCTTTAGGAGTCGATTTAATAATTTTAGGAGCTGTTTCAAAAAGATCTAAACTAAGAACTAAAAAATAGGCAGTGGAACAACTTGCCTCTAAAACCTAGGAAATAGATTCCTTCAGTTCAAAACCACCTATACATGATGTATCTACCTCCATGGGTGAATTTTTATCATTTTTACATCAAATTCCATCACTTTAAATAAATTTACATCATTAGTTTGACCATGGGAGAGAAGAAATCAAATTGAGAAAAAACTAGGCGAAAAACAGAGTTTTTGGTAAAAATGGCACTTTTCCATCCTCTACATAGTGCTTTTTCCCTGTTGATTTTGGAAGCCTTCCCATGGACACAATTTGCTCCAAGTGGGCTTTTTGGAAAGGTATATCTTTTTACTTTCGAGAACAAGTAGAATTTATGAGTTTGGTGTTAATTTTCCCCTCCAAAAATCAGTTCTCCCAACATTGCTTCCTGTGTGGCCAAAAAGTGCCAGAGAGGGCATTTTTGAGGTGTTTTTGGCCCTTTTGGTGACCCAAAACTTTCTAGTAATTTTTGGGTATTCATAATTTTCCATGAAGAATCCAAAAATGTAGATTTTTCCTCCAGAGGAGGTCCCTATCAAAAGCGAGCGCCGGGTGGCGCTATGCACCAGGCAGAAAAGCCTATTTTTTCCTTCAAAATTTCAAAATTGTCAAAAAGTGTGCCAAATTTCTTGAAATTTGGAATGAGTGACCTGCATTAAGTACTATGTTGGGCCAAGGAAGCTTAAGCCAATATCTTGAGTTTATCTTGGTATTTCTTCCTCCTCAAAGTCTTTTTCAACATGGCTTTTAGGCACCTTATCCTAGCTTTGCAAATTTTGTTTCATGCCAAATAATGATAAACCATGTGCTGCAACATCTTTTTCTCCTTGTTGGCATTTTCAAGCAGCTTCTCTAAGTTGATGTTTTTCCTTTCTATCCAAGAATCCCAGTCAACATCAATCTCTTGCTCAACAGGTGTCAGTTTCGCTTTCCTTCTTTTTGGTGCTTGCTTGTTTTCTCTTATAGTTTGTAGCTCCATGATTGTCTGCTTATCCTCCAACTTCTTGTTCCTTTGCTCAAGGTAATTGATGATCCACTTAGCCCTTTCAAGGTTAAGAGCTAAGGCATGAATGTTAGATTCTTGTTCTTTGATGATATCCTTGAGTCTCGAGCTTTAGGGGTCCAAATCAGCATCATCATCCTGAATCAAAATGAAATCTCTCTCTTGACCTTTAGAAGGCCCCACCTCATGCAATGGTTGCTTCCCTTTATCTTGTACCTACTTTTTTGAAGAATAAGGCAAAGCCCCTTTCACCTCGGGTGAAGATAGAATTTGCCTATGATCTGATGAAGGAAACGAGACCCTTTCCACCTTAGTTGGAGATAGTATGTGTTTTGCAGTTGCAAATAGCCTACTTATCCCCTTTTCATAAGTGACATATACCGGCACCCCTATAGCTTGAGTTGTAGCTTGAGTCTCATGCACCTTTTTTTGATTTGAAGGCCCTCCTTCCTCTTGAAAAATTTATGGGGTCACTTGAGGGCTTCTAAAAACCTCAAGTGAAATGAAATCATCCCATGAAACATTCAACAAAATCAGCTGATGCAAAACCAAAATCTTGATCAATGCAAAGTGATAAATGTTTTTGTACTATTGATGAAGAGGTTTTCTTTACACTAATGTGCTCACTTTCTCAATATTTCTGCATATGAAATAGGGGAGGTTCATCATCCTCACTCTAGTGAAATGCATCAATAGTCTAACATGATAGGTGTACAAGCGAGAAAAAGTCCCTTCACAGCTGAAGTATTTGATAATGATTTTCATGAGTGGAGCATAAGTGTCCTGTGGGTATCTGAAAGGGAAGACCCCACTGATTTGCCTCTAATAGCTAGCCTTGATATAAGGCTCATAATGTTCTTTGTCCAGAAGATGTCCTTTGTTCCACTGTTCACCTACATTCAGAATACCTGTTACTTCAGCTATAGTTTTAGGTGTCAAAGTGAAGGTAACACCTGCTAAATTGACCTAGCCATTGTGAAGATGGAGAACAAAAAGTCTAGCTAGCCATGGTGGTATTTCACTCTTTCCACCATCTCACAAAAGTGGTATCAAGACTGATGTTTGAAACATGCTACTACAAGAGGACAAGCCAATAGCTCTATAGGTCTAGTGGGCTCCTCCCAGATGTGTTTTCCTCTCTTATGTGGTTTTCTTGGTTCATGGATCTCTTGGGAGGAATCACTCACAGTTTCCTCATCCCTTCCATAATTTGAATTTGTTTCCATATTTTCCACTGTTTGATGTTCAATGATGAGTGCGAAGAGATTTCAAGTCAAGAATAAGTAACTACTGTTTGATGAATAAGTCTGATGAGTGGGACTGATGAGTGGGGGATTTGATGCTTGTTGTAGGGATTTAGGGAGTGATAGGGTTTGGGGATACAAATTATGGTTTGGGAGTAGTGGAAATTTGTTGTTAGAGCTTTAGGGTTTTGGGGATAGGGGGATAGGATAAGTGTGAATAAGAGAGGGAAGGGAAAATGAAATGAGGGAAATGTAGTGAAGGGGAATGAAACAATGATGCAGGGAAACAAAACAACAACAATGACCAAATTGCAAACCCTAGACAATTTTTGTAATTTAATTGTGCAACAAACTATGGTTTAATTTTTCCCCTATTAAAACACCATCAATGAGGAGTAAATCTCATAGAATGGCCAAGTGGAATGTTTCACTTACTTAAGGAATGAAGCTTGCAAAGATTTGGAGCTTCGGAAGGTCGATTTGGTGAAATTTAAGCTTTGGAGGGTAGGTGAGCCACGATAAAGCACAGGTGCGCCGTGCCCAACAGGTGCGTTGCGCCTGTTCACTTCTCTTTGCAAATTCTGTGCTCTGTGCGCCGTGTTGACCAGATGCGCCGCGCCAAGAAGCTTTGCACAATTTTACTGTGATTTTCTCCTTTTGTGCCTTAAATCGCTACTTTGCTTGTTCACTCTCTCTTTAACATGAAAAATGAAGTATTCAATACAAAAACACTTGATATACCCATTGAATTTAATTTTTCACTTAAAAGGCCCACTTTTCTAATGTTTTCTTTTCACTTGTTCTTTAAAAACTCTGTTTTGCAGTTTCTCTCTCTTTTTGACCTTCGATGGACTAATGCTTTGAATTTCTTGTCTCTTTTACAGGAGCTGGAGTGCAAGATTTTGGTAAGGTGACCCAGGGCTTCATTTCTAAACTTATTACATATAGGAAGATTAAAATTACATGAAATTTTTATACATAGAACATAAAAACTCTATTTTTCCTCAAAACAGGGTTTTCAGGAAAAAATCAATCCTTGAGTATCTCATTATTTAAGTTTTTGATGCTGAGACCTTATTTGACCTCCTCATGTGCCTGCTAACCATTATTGAGCTTTTACACGACTATGAGGACAAACCCTAGACCTAATGAGACCTAAAACCCTAAAAATGGCTTTTGCAAGTGTAAATACAGAAAACGACTGTAAATGACCTAAATTTATGAAAATACGCCAACAAGTAAAGATCATAAGGGAAAATTGATAATATGCCACTATCATTAGATGATCCATTACCCTAATGCAATACAGACGATTAGATGAGACACCTGAGAATGCATGCAACAAGAGAATTATTATCATTGATGGATGGATGAAGATACCGACACTAACAATCAGTTCTCTCTATAGGAAGAAGATTTACTGGAGGCAGGGATGTTCGCTTCACTATGGGTGACGAAGGATCTGTAGAGGATCATGGAGTCCAAAGTTTTCTGGATATTGGTCAAGATGGACCTCCGCGCAGTGATAAGTCAGCAGCTAAGGTTGTCTCCAACCCTGTTCGAGTAGTTGAGGGCCTTCACAAAATTTAAGGCTAACTTTCACAAGGTATCCATTCGTGCAAGGCGAGACCCTAACAAGCTCTTGCATAAGTTTCCATACTTATGTAGAGAGGCCGATCTGTCAAAAATTGTGGGACTATGGATAACAGAGTGATGGGAACCCACAAACCTTTGTGTAGGGACCAGTAAAGGGGTAGAGAGCTGCTCGAAACAGACAACAACAAAGAAGAAGAAGAAAGAAGCAGAGTAAGTAGTAGTGCATGAGAACACCACTCAAAAGAAGAATGATGTTGTTTCCAAGGCAACTGCTAGAAAAGAATGTACCAACAAAAAATGTACTAAGAAAGAGAAAACCGACAAAGCGAACACATTGGAAGTTAAAGCATTGACTTCCCAACATAATGAAGAGTAGGAGATGTTTGAGAAGGAAGAAGTTGGGGCTAATGCATAGAGCACTCCATTCAAGCTATCAAAGTGACAAAAGGAGATAACTATTTGACCAAGGAAAAGCAACAAATTAGACAAGCAAGTGTGCATTGACCCAAGGTCCTCACTAAATGGGACCTTGATGAAATCAGGGATAAAGTTAGAGATATGACAATAGAGTTGTGGACTCAATTTGAGCAACAATATATGTAGACACTTAGGAGCGTCCTGAAGGATCTACATGATTTTCATATTCAGATAGGCAAAATTTAGGCGGTGTTGAACAAGCAAGGTTCAAGCGATCTTGCAACAAGTGAGC
Source organism: Pinus taeda (assembly GCA_000404065.3). Taxonomy (NCBI): domain Eukaryota; kingdom Viridiplantae; phylum Streptophyta; class Pinopsida; order Pinales; family Pinaceae; genus Pinus; species Pinus taeda. The sequence continues at coordinate 131,263 of APFE031182305.1, forward strand.
GTGAGTGCCATGGAAGTAGAACAGAGTCTGGACCTCAGATTCATTTCCTTGCTAGAAGTAACATTGCATGGGGAGTCAAAGGAAGACAATGCTCATCTTAGAAAAATCAAAGGAGTGGGTATGAATTTAGCCATGCTGCCACTTCAAAAACTCCACGCGCTGCATCAGGGGCCTCAAATTAGCTCAGATCACAAAACAACACATGCTATCAATGGTAAGCAAAGTGAAAACAAACAATGATCAAATCTTCACCAAGAATGTCCAGGCTCTTAAGGAAAGATAAGAGCTCGAAGCACAAAGCTAGAGCTTAGAAGCAACCATTACAAAAGCATGTAACTTATTACTAGAGCTACATTCTAGAGCATACAACCACGATATCAAGGGCTCTGAAATTGGCTAATGCAGTGCGACATTCCAAAGAAGATGTAGGCAAAGTTACTTTTGATTTTCATATGAAGATCTCGAAAATACAACTGAAAGTGCAACCAACTACCACACCAGAGGTCAAGGAGTGGCATAGTGAAATGATCAGGGAACATATAGCTACCTTGGATAGTGTACTTACAAGTTTCAATTCTATCCTTGAACATGCAACGAAGTTATCGACCACTTTGTAGGACTCTAACTTACAAAGGTTGGGTACATAGGTCAGAGAAGCATAACAAAAATTCGACAAGATCAAGGCAATTGTGCACACGTTGGAACCAATCTAGTGCTTCGTGTCTTTATACGAAATTAAGGTGCTACAGGAATAGGTTGAGGAGTTGCAACAAAAAGAAAAAGTTTTGAAGGCTAGGATTTAGCCATGGACATAGGAAGAAATACAAGTTACTATGGATATCCAAGAGAAGTTGAAAATGTTCTAGTAGACATAAAGGATGGAGGGGCCAACTATAGAGAAGCTAGTTGAGGAAGTGCAATAGGTCGCCATGCAGAGCATAGCTGACTTTGAATTCTTAAACATGTAGTTTACCAAACTTTGCCACAAGTGGAGAAGCCAGCTGAGTGACTCAGGGGCGAGTCACTAGCTTTGTGTTGGGGGCCTGTTCAAATGGGATCCCTAGGTCAAATTTTGTCAATTTTTGTAGAAGTTTTTGTAAAAGAATGTAAATTCTCCATGAAATAAGGAAATGGGCCGCGAAGCTAAGTAAGATTCAATGGGGCATTAATCCCTTATATGGGAAGGTGATCGGTTGGCTTTGAGACTCACCCATGGTCTGCGACCCATGGTATTGGAATGAAAGGGATATATATAGTTGAGTAATAGCGAGTCTAAGTATCGAAATAAGATAGATAATCATTGTAAGGGAAAGGTTCTAAGGCAAGAAACATCTATTTTATATCCTTAGGTGAAAGGGGAAGGCTCCTAAAACTGAGTGCACGTAGACCTTGGTAAGTCTGCAGTTGAGTGTGCGGGCCCCTGCAACTAAGTGTGTAGGGTGGAAAGAGTCTATAGGTAAATGATAGATCTAATAAATATTGTTTTGGATCAAATCTATTGCATATATGCCTTGTTCCTATTTCTATTTAAGCTTATGCATCTTCGCTCAATGATTTGATTTATATGACTTAATGCTTTATTTCTCCATGAAAATGATAGATCTTTAATGTTTATGCATAATCAGTATATTTAATATCCTTCGTGGAGATAGGAAAGACGTAATATAGATCTATTGTAGTTTACTGTTCCAAAAGGGTAGATCTGCATGAAGGTAGATCTAGGTCATAAAGGTTTTAGAATATATAGTTCGTTGCACGAAAGTAGTAAATCAGTATCTTTTATGCATGATCAGAACAACTAAGTACCTTCACGAAGGTATCAAGGTCATTTAAATAGAGTTTAAATTGTTGAAAGTCAAAAGAAATAACTTTGTGTGAAGGTAGATCTAAGATATATATCCTTGGGAAAACCATCACATAGGCCTCTGGATGTAGAAACCTTGTTCTAGCATCTCCCAATACTACTTCAGGTGTGATTGTAGCCTACACTACACAGGTTGTTGCCAAAAGGGCCAGAAATTATGGTTTTTTTGGTTTCTTCGAATAAATCTAAACCTGGGTAGCCCCCCTTAAACCAACAGGAATTTTGGGCAAATTTCTGGGTTTGTTACTGGATTTTGGGCAAAGTGTAGAGCAAATAATGGGGGCAAATAGGAGATAAATTCTCCAGTTTTCGACCAATTGGGTGAATAAAGAGGATAGGTAGATATTTTTGGACATGATGGACTCATTGGAGTACGTTTCAGAAGCATTTGAGCATTGTAAACACATATTTTTACACATCTTAAACATAATAGAGAGGCCCAAGCCATTGGGAGCTAAACCAAGGAGACGTATCCCACGAGGGGTGAACTCTTTCATCATGTTCCTGTTGTGATGTGTTTTTGGTGATGTTTTGTACATTTTTACACTAATGTTCAGTGTCTTATTTATGTTTAAATTTCTCATAAAATTAACATAAAATCTGAATTTTCAATCGCAAAACTCATCAATCCTTAAGCACATGAATAGTATTTTGTTTCTAATCTGAGGACGATCTTAGCAAACCAAACTAATATTATAAATTAGATCATTTTGGTATCAAAGCACTAGGTTTTCTTTGTGAAATAAGGATTTAGCTATTTCCAAGTTTATGTCATGTTTACAAGGTTAAAACTCAAAAGAGGAGAAGGGAAGCTAGCTGGAAGCCCTGAAGTTGGGTCAAGGGGAAGGAGGGCAAGGTTGCCACAATCTCCAACACTCGTTCATCCTCAAGTTGTAGTTGAGACTCCAAAGGGCATGTCTCATGAATGAGAACCTACAAACATAATAGAAGATGAGAAGTTCTTTAGGAAGGCTTTCTTGATATGATAGAGATAGTGAAGGTTCTCTATGAAGAGAGGAGTACCAGGCTATTGGGTGAAAGCTCCAAACCTCCCAAAGCAGAAGGTTCATTAGGAGGAGGTAATGGAAATGGAGATAAACCTCCACCCTATACACCATCTTCTTCATATTATTCTTCACAGTCATATTCACCCTCTTCCACTAACACAACCCTTATTCATACTCATCAATATACCTCAAAAGGAACTAGTAAACCACCCTTACTAAAACATGAAGTTAAATTTGAGCTGCCCATGTATAATTGTGAAGTGAAAGTAGAGAAGCTGGATAATTGGATTCATTAGTTGGATGTCTATTGCAGAATTCAAAACCTTCAATAGGATGGCACAAAGGTCCAGTTAGCTTCCTTGAGAATGGACGATGCAACACTAGTATGGTGGGAATCAAAGACACTAGATCAGATAAAAAAACATAGTAAGATCTCAATTTCTTGGTTTGGTTTAATCACTACAATTAAAAGACAATTATACACTCTAGCTTATATACAAAAATCCATAATGAATTGGCAAAACTTTAGACAACTTAAAGGTCAAAATGTGCAAGATTACACCCAAGAATTCAGAAAAAGGTCTTTAATGTTAGGTGTATATTTGCAGTCACAAGACAAGTTGTTGAATTACATAGAGTTTTTACATAGTTATCATAGGAATACTATCTTAATGTCTAATCACAATAATCTAGATGATGTGTGTGTGCAAGCCACTCATCTTGAGGCAAGAGGGAAAATCACTCTAGAAGAAGGTAATAAAAATCCATTTAAGGGTTTCAAAGGGAAGGGAAATAAAAATGCATCTAACAAGAAAGAAGGAGAGAAATTAACATGCAAATATTGTTCCAAAGAGGGTCATGATGAAGCTCATTGTTGGAAGCTACATCCCAAAATGAAACCAAAAAAATTCAACAGGAAGGGAAATCAAAAGACAACTGCAACCACTCAACACGATTTGGGATTTGATTCAAGCGATGAAACTAAAATTACAGCCATGGGTATAAAAGGAAAATAATCCATTTCTAGGACTAGTATTTCAAATTCACACAGTGAAACTCCATATGAAAAGAAGAGGATACAACTTTTTCACATAAGGGTGATCTCAAAACATAGCAAAATTGATACACTTTTCTGTCATGGCTCTCAAGCCAATCTTATCTCTAAAAACATTGTCAAAAGTTTATACTGGGAAACCATTCCACATCATAAACCATATCTACTTGGACAGGTGTGTGACAATGCACAATTCGAGGTTACTAGAAAGTGTAAACTCAAATTCACCATTAGTGAAAAATTTGTAGATGAAGTGGAGCTTGAAGTTGTTCCATTAGACATATGTGGCATAGTTTTGTGCAGCTCGTACCTCTACAAGAGAAACGCCATCTTCCATAGACATGAAAACAAATACCATTTGTTCAAAGGTGGAGTAGAATATATTGTGAGAGCTCATAGCAGTAAACTAAGTCTTTCACTTGTTAATGCGGGGCAAATGAAAAAACTAGTGAATTCAAGCAAGAAATTTGTGCTTCTAATGATCAAACCATAGAATGATGTTGATAATGAAGCTTTTAAAGTTTGTGATTCAAAATTGAAATTTGAATTGGTTGATTTAGTTACCAATATGATAGGATGTTTCGGGAACTAAAAGGATTACCCCCCAAGAGAGGAATCCAACATGAGATACAGTTGTACCAAGATTTTCCTCTTCCTAAGATTCGGATGTACAGGATGTCAGTGATGGAAAGTGCAGGAATTAAGAAACAAATTCAAGATTTGTTGGATAAAGGGATCATTAGGCTATCTTCTTCTCCATGTCGTTCACCTATTGTCTTGGTGCCAAAGAAGGATGGAACATGGCACATGTGGGTGGTCTTCCATGCATTGAACAAAATTATGGTAAAGAACCATTACCCACAAAATTACGGTAAAGAACCATTACCCACTACCTAGAATATATTATTTACTTGATCAATTGAAGGATGCAAGGTATTTTACTAAGTTTGATTTAAGGAGTGGCTACCAACAAATTAGAATAGCTGAAGGAGACATTTGGAAGATAACATTCAAAACAAAACAAGGTTTTTTTGAATGACTAGTTATGTCTTTTGGTTTATGTAATTCTCCTGCTACATTGATGTGTGTGATGAATGATGTGTTGTGACCATTTATTGATGATTTCGTTATAGTCTACTTAGATGACATCTTAATTTTTAGTAAATCACGTGATGAAGATGTCAAACATGTAAGAAGGGTACTTGATGTCTTGAAGAAAGAACAATTGTATCTTAAGATGTCAAAGTGTGAGTTTGGAAAAATTTCTTTAGTTTACTTAGCTCATATTGTTGGAGGAGGTGAGTTGAAAATACATCCCTCCAAGGTTGATGTCATTTTGAATTGGCCAAGGCCCAAGATAGTTGCTGAGGTAAGAATTTTTTTGGGAGTACTCGATTATTGGAGGAAATTCAATGCTAGATTTTGTTCTATAGGAGCTCATTTGCATGAATTAACAAGTGTGAAAAAGGTTTTTCAGTGGGGAGGCAAACAGATAAAGGCCTTTGATGCATTAACGGAAAATATCAATTCATCTCTAGTACTTGCACTTCCAGAATTGAGAGAGTCATTTGGGATTCAAACTGATGCCAGTGACTATGCCATGGGTGCAGTCCTCATGCAACATGGTAAGCCTATATGTTTTTATTTAGAAACTTTTAATGGTGAAGTGATTAACTATCCAACATATGACAAGGAATTGTATGCATTGGTGCAAAGTGTGGAAAGTGGAAAAAATACTTCATGGTTAAGGAAACAAGCATTCACATTGATCATCAACCATTGCAATACATGCAATCACAATAAAAGTTGCATAAATGAAGGAACTTCTGATGGATGGGTTTTCTTCAACAATTCCACTTGGTAGTAAGGTATAAGAAAGGTATCTACAATAAAGTTGTTTATATTCTTTCTAGACCTATTTTTAGTGCAACAACTTTACTGAAGTATAATTTTGTTTTGCATGAAAGTTATATTGAGAAATATGCATTAGATAATGAATTCAAGATTCTTATGCAAGCTTGAATCAAGGTAACCAAGTAGAGGAATTGGATTATCATTTGCATGATAACTTGTTGTACCATCTCGGAAAGCTTTGTATTCCATAGGGAGAACAAGTTAACATCATAATAGAGGCACATACTTCTCTTATTGCCTGTCATTTCGATGTAAGTAAGATGGTGGCACATCTATATAGGTATTGTTATGGGCCTCGTATGCTTGAAAGTGTGTCAGGTTTTATTGAAGGATGTTCATTATGTGTAGTCAGTAAGCCTAGGAATATGAAATTAATATTGTACACACCACTTCTGGTCCCTTCACGACCGTGGGAGAGTCTTTCTATGCATTTTGTAGGAGGTATTCCATTGTCAAAAGGAGGTCATGATTATTTGTATGTAGTTGTGTATAGGTTCAACAAAATTTGTATTTTGATTCCATGTAAAAAGAAAGATACAACTGAAGAGACTACTCAGTTATTCTTTTAGAATGTATGGTAGATTTTGTATTTTCTCCATCCATTGTTAGTGATCAAGATTCTCACTTTGTTGGGAATTTTTTGTCAATATTGTGGGGATTCATGGAAACCAAATTGAAAAAGAGTATATCTTTTAATCCACAAACAAATGGTCAAATAGAGGTGGTGAAAAAAACAATGATACATCTTCTTCGTGGGTATTGCAGCAAGCATCCTAAGTTGTGGGATGAACATTTGCAATATATTCAAAATGCTTGCAATCGGGCCAAGCGCTCTTCAACTCAAGCATCACCATTTGAAGCATGTTTGGGATACTTGCCTAAATATCCTTTGGATTTCTTTTTTGGCAAAGATGTTTCTATTGAAGGTAATAGTGACATAGGCAAAGCAAGAAAGTTCATTGAACAAATCCAACTGGAACACCAAAGAGTTAAAGAACAACTTGAAAAGAGCCAAGGCAAGTACAAAGCAATGCACAAAAAGCATCATGTAGATCAAAAGCTATAAGTCAGTGATGAATTTTGGCTTCACATTAAAAAAGAGAGGCTCGAAGGAGAAGGTAAAAGGCTAAAACTAATTAGATATAGTTCACTCATAATTTTTGAAAAGATTGGTAACAGTGCCTTCATATATGCAAATTGATGTTGATGTTAATGTTGAGAACTTAGGGTTGTATGAGTCTCCTTTAATTGAAGATCAAGGAGAGAATATTCAAATTTCATCCATTGAATACTTTTGTCCAGAATTCCTTGATGAGCTTTAGCAAGACACTATACTTCACAAAAGAAAAAGGACATCGAAAAGAGGAAGTGTCCATTATCTTCAGGTGGGGCTCAAGGGAACAAATCATTCAAAATGCAAATGGATAGAGATTGGAAAGGTGAGGGAACTATACCCTCTACTACTGGACAATTGAAAGTGATCCTTTGGCAACCAAAAGGCTTCTGGTGGGGAGGAATGATCAGGTGCTTAGAATTATACAAAAAAATCAAATTTGTTTGAAAGGTGTGGAACCTAAACAACCATGTAGTGCTTGTCATCCTAAATCCAACATAAATCATTTCACACAAAACAAACTCTAGATGAGTCCAAAAATGAGTTCTGTCCACTTTGTCAAACAGGCGAATTTTCAAAAAAATGGACATCCTAATCAACAGTCCACATTGCTAATATGGCACTCATTGGGGAGTGTTTGTGGAAGTTTGACTTGGTCAAATTCCCCTCAGTGAATGAGGTGCTGACAAGTGGAATTATAATATTGGTTAAAATTTTCACTTTTTTATTGCTTGGTGAGGTGGCCAACCGTATTTTGACACATGGCCCAACTGGAGTTCGCTATATGTCAGCCGAAGAGGACACCAAAAATTTGTTATTGACTGGGTGGAGGCAACCGGGGTCGAATCCACCCAACATACAATGGAGTTCAATAACATTGCACCACGAGGTTGTCACTTAACCTTATTGAATGCACCAAACACTTAAAATTTATTGCTGCAATGGTTGGGGGGCTGGACAGACTTTAATCGCCCCATATGAACACCTACCTCTAACAGTTATGCTAACCACCAGATCCGGCAGTCTCCAAACCACCATTCAAATTGCCATTCCAAACCATGTAATGTGACAATGTATTGGCATTTAATGTAACCACTAGCATCTTTTAATGGCCCAGTTATCGGTCCAACATATTCTCCCGAAAGTTGAGAATTTGTTGCTCCAATAGCAGGCTTTCAGGCAAAATTGTGGGTTTGTTACCGGATTTTGGGCAAAATGTAGAGCAAAGAGTGGGAAAACTAAGAGAGGTCATAACTTCTCTAGTTTTCTACCAAATTGGGTGTAGAAAGAGGCTAGGTAGCCATTTTTGGACATGATGGACTCATTGGAGTAGGTTTTAGAAAAATTTGAGAATTGTAAACACATACGTTTACACATTTTAAGGATAATAGAGACGCCCAAGCCATTGAAAGCTAGACCAAGGAGACATAGGCCAGGAGGGGTGAACTCCTTCATCATGTTCCTATTTTGATGTGTTTTTGCTGATATTCAATATATTTTTATGTTGTTGTTAAATCCCTTATTTATGATAAAAATGCTCAAAAAATTAACATAAAAACTCAATTTCCACTTGGAAAAAAGTCATGAATCCTTAAGCACATGAATATTATTTTGTTTCTAATCTAAGGAGGATCTTAGGATAGAAAAATAATATTTTATATCAGATCATCTACCTTCCTACACTAATACTACACGAATGCCCATACATAAAGCATCACATTTAACACAAAAGATTTGGTGAAATTTGGTAAGGCCAATATTGGAGTGGAGCACATGTCTTGTCTAAGAGCCAAGAAGGCATGCTGAGTTGCGTCGGTCTAGAGAAATGATTTCTTCTTGAGAGGATTATTGAGGGGTATGGAAATGCATCCATAATTGTCGATAAATTTGAGATAGTAGCCTGCGAGACCCAAGAACCCATGCAAAATCTATAATTTTTTTGGTTCGGGCCAATCTTGCATTGCCTATTTTTTTTTTGATAAACCCTCACTCTGTCACAACCCAAAATGTGTCCCAAATAATCTACTTCTTCCATTCAAAAGGAGCACTTGGGTAATTTGAAAAATAGTTTGTGATCTTGGAGAAATTACAATATATGGCCAACATGTTGAAGGTGTTTGTCCCATGTTATGTTGTAGATGAGAATGTCATCAAAAAGAAATAGGGAATTTTTTTGGGACATTGTTCGAGAAGGTGGTTCATGATGATATGAAAATCATATGGAGAATTACAAAGATAAATTGGCATGACCAGAAATTCATAATGGCCTTCATGCCTTTAGAAGGATTTCTTGGTAATGCCAAATTGATTCATGCGTATTTGCTGATAGCTCGAGCAGAGGTCTAGCTTGGTAAAACACTTAGCACCTTGCAGTTCATCAAGGGAATATATTATATACCTAAGAGGGATAATATGGGGTAGAAAGGGAGGTACCCAAGGGAATAATGTAATAATGGGATGGGCCATAGTAATAAATAAGGTGGTTAACTCGTATCATGTAAGGGACCACAAGTAGTTAGTAATAATGTAATGGGCCCATGGTATTAGATAGATGGTATTGAGGGAACCATGGTAATGACCGATGTTATTGTATGTATGAGGCCTATATAGAGGCTAGAGACTCCACATTGAGAGATGTCAAGGGTTATTGTATGAACATGCATGTGGCTTGTGGAGTGTTCTCCTTCCTTAAGGAGTCAATGTATGGTGTTGCCCTACCTTAAGGGTTTGATTAATAAAGTGAAGCATTTCTATCTATTTCTATCTTATTTTTTCTAGGTATATTTGAATTATCTTATATTTTCATATCAGATCTATAACAAGTGGTATCAGAGCACTTTCTTAGGCAAAAGTGGAGATTTTTTTTTAATTTTGTACGAAATTTCAGGGGTGGTGAGTTTGCAGATCATATCTGTACGTTTTGGGTCAAAATATACAAAATCTAATTGTAGATTTGGATTCTTCGTGAAAATATTGCCGATTTCAAAAAAAGAATAGGCTGAATCGGAGTCTGGATGAAAGAGATATTGCTGATCTAAAAATCAGTGGTGTTGCAGACAATGTTTCAGGGAAGCGAGTTTGTGGCACATATTTGGACGTTCTAGTGCAAGATCTACAAAGTCTAATTATATATCTAGATTATTTGTGAAAAAATACCTGATTTCAAAAATAACAATCAGTCGAATCGGAGTCCGGATGAGGGAGATATAGCTAATTTAAAATCGACTCTTTTTTTAGAATTTTTCGTGATGACCGGAGAGTTGTAGCACAGATATGAAATTCCAGTGCTTGGATCTAGATTTCTATCACATGGGTAGATGCAGAATGTTTGTTCCATTTCTGAAAACAGGTCATAATAGGGATTCTGAGCAATATTTACTAAACTGTGACAATTTTAAATTTTCACCAAGTGATTTTTTTTTCAAAACACCCTTCATGGTGACTCTATATTTTACAGGAAAGGATGATGGTCCTACTATTGAAGAATACATAAAAGAAATAAAGTTAGTATGGGAAAATAATTGGAAATTTTGGGTAGTGTACCAATTCAAAGATGAGGCTTACAGATGGTGGAAATCAATTTACAACAGGCAATTGTCTGAACTTTCGGATAAAGAATTTGAAAAAATCCTTTTGGACAAATGCTCTCAGGCTACAAAACAAGATAAGGGGAAACATGTGGGGTTATTTCCTACTGGTATATCCTTATTGTAGGTTTATGGATTGATTCAGAAGGAAAAAATCATCGTGTCTATAAATCTGAGTTGCAAGAAAAATCTCATAAATGTCAACTTGGCAAAAAAATTGAAAGTGCCAGCAAAACAGATTGATAACACACAAGTTGATTATGAGGATGTTCAAGTTTATAAGGATTTGAAGCTTTCTATGGATAAGTATGTGTTGCATGGTGATTTTTATACTTCAGATATGGATAACATGGATGTTTTTTTGGGATATCCTTGGATGGAATCCATGGGTACTATCAATATTAATGTGCAGAAGAAATTCCTAAAGCTCTGGTATAAAAAGAAGAAAACTACATTGCAGGATATTTCCATTAAAACCCAAGTAGAGACTATGGAGGCAGAAGCACAAAGCTCTAAGGACACTTACACATCAGATGATGAGCAGTTGATGGTCGATAATCAAACACAAGTAGAGGCTGAAGAAGAAAAGGTTATAGGTGTTGACACATCAGATGAGGGCTCAATGGTTGAAGTATTATTGGAAGATAAGACACCACAGCAGGTACCACAATATGCATCAGATAACAGTTAGGCTCTAGTAAGGGGTGACTTAAAGAAAAAGACACCATAAGTTAAAACTTCAACATATCATCACCCACATCACCCTGCAAGAAAACAACCAACAAGATGGCAACCAATTAGCCACAAGGATAACAACCCCCAAATGATAGATAGAGAGGAGCAAAGATCCACCTACTACACATCAACACAAAAGAGCTACCAAGTTCAACCTCCATTTCAAGCGAGCGAGGCACCAACGAGATCGAGGGTTCACCTTTCTCTTGGATGGCTAGATGCACGTGCATGGTACCAGTGAATTACACTTTTCAATAAATCTTATTATTTGTGTTCTTCCCATGTTTCGGGGATGAAACGTGTCAAGGGGGGTGTAATGTTATATACTTAAGGGGGATAATATGGGGTACAAAGGGAGGTACCCAAGGGAATAATGTAATAATGGGAACTCATATCATGTAAGGGACCACAAGTAGTTAGTAATAATGTAATCGGCCCATGGTATTAGATAGATGGTATTGAGGGAACCATGGTAATGACCCATGGTATTGTATGTATGAGGCCTATATAGAGGCTAGAGACTCCACTTTGAGAGATGTCAAGGATTATTGTATGAACAAGCATGTGGCTTCTGGAGTGTTCTCCTTCCTTAAGGAGTGAATGTATGGTGTTGCCCTACCTTAAGGGTTTGATTAATAAAGTGAAGCATTTCTATCTATTTCTATCTTATTGTTTCTAAGTATATTTGAATTCTCTTATATTTTCATATAAGATCTATAACAGAATCATAAACTACTGGAATATGAATTTTTTCCTTGATAATGAGCTTGTTAAGGGCCCTAATGTTAGGATACATGCACCATTATCCATCTTAAGGGACCTAAAGTTAGGAACCATGACCACTGGATATGAATAAGGGTTGGTGTTGAGACGAATAACACTGAATTCAAGGAGTTCATTAATGATTTTTTAAATATCATTCTTCTATGCAAAAGGATATCGATATGGGCAGACATTTGGCAGATAGGCACTTGGGACAAGAGGGATGCTATGATCATGTTCAAAGACCTGATGGTGTTGATCTAATACCTTTTGCATATCAGGATGAATATGAGAAGGAGTGGATTCAATGGTCTGGATGGAATTAAATTGGGCTACTACCCCATGATGTCCCTTTTTAAAAATATTCTCCATTCTATGTGAGCTTATGATAATAGGAAAACCTACTTACAGTCCCCTAAATGTATGTGTGTGGTTATTATGCTTAAAGCTCATATACAACTCTTGGAAATACATTCCGATAGGGTGCAGTGTGTAGATCCATTCAACACCAAGGACAATGTCACAACCACCCATTTCAATGGAAAACATGTGGGCCTTGATGTGATAATCCATCAATTGAAGCTTAATATTTTCACGGTGTCCTTCACATTTCATGTTCCACCCATGAGCGATAAGGACTTCAAAATTAGATATCCCATACAAAAAAATGAGCAACTTCTGCTACTCTCTTATGGACAAAGTTAAAAGGGTTGTCACTATTAATCAACACCACTACTAGATGATGCTTAATAAAACCTCATATTTTGAGATTCTAGGGTGAAGAAATTCTAGCCAAGGAATGCAGTGATATAACTGGCTCATTTAGCATCAATTTGAGATCATTATTTGGGATGTTTTTGGGTTCACTAACTTCTTCCTTGGGAAATTTAGTGGATAGAGCTTCATCAACTCATTTATTTTCAATAGCATCAATTTGAAATAATTTTAGTTCCTTGCATTTATTTCCTAGGGAGTACTTGTCATCGATGTAGTAGTAGAGTCCCTTTTTCCCTCTTTCATCCATTTATTTTGGTGACACATTTTGAACCTTAAGTGTTTGGGTGGGGCCTATAGACTAGGTGGAATACGTCCTGAAGATTAAATTTAGACGATTGGACTGGGAATTTAAGGTGACTTCTATATCTAAGGCCTGATGGCATGTGTTCAACCAAGTAGATGGGTGATGCATCCAGACACAGGCTTGGATGGCTTCCTTTAGACCACTGGTGAAACATTCAACGTACAATTCATCTCATAATCCACCACTTCTAATGGCCAATTCTTCAAAGGATGTAATATAGTCCCTTACTGTACCTTTTCTATCGAGCTTAATGAGATAGCCGAAAAAGTGAGATTCCTGATGAAAGTGGTCATAGATCGAAATTCAGAACATGTTCCAAGTTGGCTTCTCTGGATAACATTTCTGATGCCACTACCAACATTTTCATCTCTCTTGGTCCAAGTAAAGGGATACTGCAAATATTTTAGTTCGGTCCTCCAAGCTATTATTAAGAAATAAATATCATTCCATTTGTGCCAGTTGTACTGTGGGGTTAGAGACATCAAATTTGTACATTTCCAACTTGGGTGTCCAGTGGCTTGAAGATTGGTAATCTCCATGGAAATGAATGTGATGGTTGGATTCCCTTTCTATCTATGCATCAAAATTACGTTATTCCCTCATGGGTTTACAAGGTTTCTTTATAGAAGTCAACACTTGTGCAAGTTGGGCAATAATGGTCTCTTAGATTTCATTGATTTTTTTCTTGAGGTCATTGACCTTTTCAACAACCCTTTTCATAGCCATAACTTGTCACATAGTACCAAGTGTACACTAGCCCTAGTAAATTTTTGAGCTTACTTAAGATTAGTATGCTTGGAAAGATGGAAATCTTAGGAGTTTAGTGACGTCGGTCACTTGAAGCTACGTAGGGAAAAATTTGGGACCACTTGAAAATTGGGGATTTACAAGTGAATGGCACCACTACGACCAGCTCCTCATCCTGAATATTATGGGATAGGTCTCTTGCAAGCATCTTGATATGGCCCCAAACTTATTTTTAATCCCAAAGGAGTTTTACTCCTAGCTGATCAATATTAGAGTGGTCAAATTCCATAAAGCTTGATATTGCCAAGTATATTGCAAAAGTCGGGCCTAGTCTATAGTAAAAAAAATGCTAAGGTCTTAGTACTGCAGAATGTGCTACAAAAAACTGATCTAATCTATGGTGGTGAAAACCCTCATTACACAAAGAGTTTGATTTGTGTTGTGAAAAACCCAACTGTTGAATCTGATTTGTATGGCAACAACAAAACTAAAATTGTTGGATCTGATCTAGACGACGATAATTAAAGCACAAAAGCTAGATCTGGGATAGAAGAAAAGTTAGGTGCGATCTTTAGATATCTGAGGGAACTATGGTATCAAAAGAGTGTCACATGCTATAGATCACAATATATGTAGGGTTCCAACAATAGTACTTGGCACAAACTTTCAAGGCGTTAACTAAGGAAGATTGGCCATACGCTTACTCGTACTACTCGACTACCCTATTATACATGAGAGTAATCTCCTTGAGTGTTGCTATTATTGTACTGTAGTAGTAAGATGAACAACGACTTATCTAAGGTTAGGTTTCAAGTTTCCCTAGGGGTCTTCTAATATACCCAAGGGTACATGGAAATGTAGTATGTGCATGGTTCTGTCTAATGCACTACTACTCGAAGGGGTAAAAACAAGGGTTACAAGGGATCCCAATAAGTGTGTACACCACTTCTATTTCCTTTGTGCATTCCTCCCAAGATCTGCAGGTTTATGCGCTCAACAAAAAATCCTGTGGTTTAAAGATGTCAAAACACGTCTCTAGCCTAAAAACATTTATGTGAAAATTGGAGGTACGAATGGCCTTGGAAAGCACTTTGATACAATTTGTTATGAAATTTACCTACTTCAAAACCATAATACCAATAATAAAAAATAATATAGCCCGAACAACAAAAATATCACATGAAATGAGACAAGCTATAAAATATTTTTATTATTCATGAGCATAATACAACATTCACTTGCCTCTTCGGGGGTCAACCTGCAATAGAGAAGACCTCAATTAAAATAAAACTGAATGATTCTTCCCTTACTATCTAATACTATTTATATCTTGATGACATCCAATAACCTAACTACTAGTGGTCCCTATCTTAACACAATTTAACAACTTTATTTGTTAACTTTGGCCCATTTATAACTAATTGTGGTCCCTTTTCTATAATGCGGCCCAACCACTTACAATTAGTATTAGTGTGTGTAACCACTTACATGATTTATTAACTCAACTAACCAACTATGACTATGACTAGGCCCAATGGGCTTATTACATAAATAAGGGGTTAGGGTTGGACCCTAACATGTTGGGCATGCTTATTATCAGGGTTCAAATTAGATTGAGCAGACATTTGTAGTTGTTTAGGTGGATTTTTTTGGGGTATATAAATTTAAGGAGGAGGAGGCATTAAGGCAGGTTGTTGGGCTTCATATCGCCTCAATCCTTGTGATGGATTATCCCATTGAGGATTTTATCCATAATAACTCACTAAAATAAATTTTAGTTTTATTAGTGAAGGTTTTCCATCACTGATCTTTTTCATCTATCTGTTGTTTTTCTGAAAGAGGTTGTTGTGCTTTATATTTGTAGATTAAGGAGGAAGAACATGACCATTCTATCTATTTTGGAGAAATTCCCATATTCCCATATTCTCATCCCATTTCACCAATTCATACTCTAGCCATCTTTCCCATTCCTACTCTAGCCATGTTTCCCATTCCTACTCTAACCGCATTCACCCATTCCAACTCTAACCACATTTCGACATTCCCCTTTGAAATACTTCATAACATTAATAAGCATGTTGCTGCCCTTTTAAAGGCTAGGACTCACAATTTATATCGCAATCAACCTTTTCCCTTATGCAAAACCTTATCCTTCATATCCCTCATCTACTTGCAATTATGGTATTGCATAACCCTTCCCCCGATGATTGTGATATCGCATGTCTTCCACCCATATTGCATATCTAATGTTCCAGCCACCAATAAGTGACCACCAGTTCCTCCACCGATTTTGACATGTCACGTTATACTGTCAAGCCCACCAATCACTAAATACCGTGCAAGTTCACCCCAATCACGATCATGTTTTCATCCAACGACTCTAAAGACTTTTTGGACACCCTACTATGTTTCTCTTTAATAATAGGGTCATGGGTCCAAAAAGTAGTTTCTCCATCACTACGTGTCCTCCCCTTGTGATTTTGGACACCACCCTCTAATACAATAAACTGCTTTGGCCCCCTTCCAAAAATGGTTCTTCCTGCTCCCACTATAACTCACAATTCCGCTTCACATCACCCTCCACTTCTGCTTCATGTCACCTTCCACTTCCACTTCACCACCACTCCCTTATTGCCACGTAGCTCCTTCTTCCTATCACTTCCCACTAACGATCCTGAATCCACCTTATGTCAACTCCCAACCTCCATCCACAAAGTGCCAACTCAACTATGCATGTCCAATCCTATCCTGATTTTATTTCTTTTCCCCCAATCCCCAACTTCCACATGACCACTCCACGTACATCCATTCACATTTCAAGGGAATCGGCCCCCCTAGTTTTCATTCTTAAATTGGATCACAATGACATTCCCTGTTTAAATCAGCTGCCCATATCAGCATGTACATTCCACTTCTACTCCATGAGACAACAAGACTATTTATCAACATTTATCCAACAACATGGTTATTAAATGGAACACAACGAAAAGAGACAACAACACAGAGTGGAATAGTAATGGAATTTTCTTCGAGCTTCTACGAATACAATGCCTAACTTTAAATTATCGATACAGTCCATACGAGTCCATTTTTTATTCAAACTCTATTGTAATAAAAATTCCTAATAAGGCTTGAAGTTTTATTAATCAAATAAGATTAGATCTCATAGTTGTTGTTTGAATCTAGCCTAGGTGGAAGATCATGTAATGGGACCTCTTCCCTATAAATATGTAGATTTTTGACTCTTCAAAGTGGGGTATGGATGATGTGAGAACCACTTTTATTTTGTTTTCAACTAATAGAAATACAGTTCGCAGATATTTTATTTTAACCTAAAATTCATTCTATTTTTAGTCCTATCCCATCATGTTCCTATGTTGCTATCAGTTTTCACAGTTTTTTGATTACTTGGAAAGTTGTCAAAAACTCCAACTTGCTTCAAGTTGTTGTGATTAATGTGAATGTTCTTATCACCTTAGTAAACCAAATATGCCTCAATTTCCATAAAATAATGTTTTTTATTGTTGTTTTTCTTTGACCATGTGCAATGGTGGTTGCCCTCACACTCTTTTGCGTGAAAAAACAAATAGAAAACCAAGGTTAGCCATCTGCATTATTAAAAAATATTCAGAGAGCTCCCTTGCATTGGAAGGGCTAACTTCCAATTGAAATTTGCCTTAAAATAGTTACACTCTGTTGAAAGGTTGACAAGCCCAAATTGTCCCAGCTCGCCCGAGTGATAACGTTTTGGTGCATCTGTCGGGAACCGAAAAGTTCATTTTTCTGGGATTCTCTTTGAGTCTCTTCTTTTTGATTCCCGAGTGTAACAGGAAATTAGAAGTTCTAAAGGTTGGGATATTACTGTAGCAACTCCACTCTTAAAGAATACTGAAGGTCGAAGTTTCGTCGTGACTCCACTTCTTGCAGATCAATAGCTTGAAGATTTTAAAGATGAGCTCTACCACAAGTATATTCCGGTCATCAATGAAGGTGAAGTTTCATTCATTTGTAAGCTCAAGTGATAGATTCAATTTTTATTCTATGTTTCCCATCTATGATCCACTACTATTTTCTTTCAAGCATAGTTGAGAAGAATAAGTGTTGGATCAGCTCCTTATTTAGTTATACAAGAGATTTTATATTGCTTCAATTAAGAAGGTGGAATTTTAGATGTTAGAATAAGACATATATAAGTTTTCTAGCCAAGCATTTTCTTCAACTTTAGGTTACATGTTGCAGTTTTCTTTTCAGTTTGGTGAAGTGGGTTTGATGTAGTATTCAGATTTGGATTAGCCCGAAGGTTAGGAAATTGGTTTCTTGGTTCTTTTCTACACCATAGGAGCACAACATCCCCATTGGATCCAATTTTATCCATGATAACTCACTAAAATAAATTTTATTTTTCCACCACTGATCTCTTTCATCTATCCATTGTTTTTCTTAAAGAGGTTTTTTTGCTTTACATTTGGAGATTAAGGAGGAAGAACATGTTCATTCTATTTGTTTTGAAGAAATTCCTGTATTCTCATATTCTCATCCCATTTCACCCATTCCTACTCTAGTCGTGTTTTCCATTTCTACTCTAACCGCATTCACCCATTCCAACTCTAGTGACATTTCCACATTCCTCTTTGAAATACTTCATAACAATAATAATGATGTTGCATTCCTTTTGAAGGTTGGCTCTCACAATTTATATCGCAGTTGGCCTTTTCCCTTATCCAAAATCATATTTGTTGTATCCCTCATCCACTTGTGATTGTGATATCACATAACCCTTCCCCCACTTATTATGATATCACATGCCTTCTACCAATATCGCATATCTCATGTCTTAGATGTTGATAAGTTATCATCGGTCCCTGAGCTGATTACGATATGACACGGTATACCATCGGGCGCACCTATTACTAAACACCATGCAAGTTCACCCCCTAATTCGATCTTGTTTTCATCCAACAATTCTAAAGCCTTTTCGAACCACCTCACTATGTTTCTTTTTAATGATGGGGTGGGGGGGTCTGAAAAATAGTTTCACCACCACTACGTGTCCTCCCCTTATGATTTCGGAACCCTCCCCCCCTGCCCCCCATCAAATACCATAGACTTCTTCCTCCTCCCTTTGAAAATGGTTTTCTCTGCTCCTACTATAAATCAAAATTCTACTTCACACCACCCTCCAATTCCACTTCGTTTTACCCTCCTGTTTCGCTTCACCACCACTCCCTTACTGCCACATAGGTCCTTTTTCCTATCACATCCCACCAACGATCCCAACCCCACCTTATGTCAACTCTCGGCCTTCATCCAAAAAGCACCAACTTAGCCATACACATCCATTCTTGTCCTAATTTTATTTCCTTTCCACCACTACCCAGCTACCATGTGACCCCTCCACACACATCCATTCATAGTTCAAGAGAATCAGCCCCCCTAGTTTTCATTGCTAAATTGGATAACAATGAGATTCCCAGGTTAAATCAGTTGCCCAGATCAATATCCCAGATCAAAACATCCATTCTACTCCCTCTCTATGAGACTGCGAGAGTACTTTTCACTACTTATTCACTAGCATGGTTATTAAATGGAACACAGAGAAAAGTGGCAGTAAGAGAAAGTGGAACAGTAATGGCATTTTCACCACATTTCAGTAGCAAACATTACAACAAATTCGAAGAACCAAATATTCAAGTTTCCACCAATATAGTGTCGAGATTTAAATTATCATAACAATTCATAAAACTCCCTTTTGAATTCGAACTCTGTTGTAATAGAAATTCCTAAGAAGGCTCAAAGCTTTCTTAATTAGATAAGATGAGATCTCATATTTGTCAATTGAATCTAGCCTAGGTGGTATATTATGTAATGGGACCTCTTCCCTAAAGATATGTAGATTTTTGACTATATAAAGGGGGGATGGATGATGTGAGAACCACTATTATTTTGTTTTCAATTAATAGAAAATACAGTTCAAAGCAATTTTGTTTTAACCTGAGATTCATTCTGGTTTTCGTCCTATCTTGTCATGTTCCTTTGTTGTCATTAGTTTTCATAGTTTGTTGATTACCTGCAAATCTTCCAAACAACTCCAACTTCCTTTAATTTGTTGTGATTACTATAAATGTCCTTATCCACCTTAGTAAACCAAAGATGCCTTAGTTTCCTTAAAACAATGTTGTTTTCTTCTTTGATTGGCTCCATGCCAAATGGTGGTTTCCCTCACACTCTTTGACTTGAAAAATCAAATAGAAAACTAGAGTTATCCATCTGCATTATTGAAAAATATTAAGAGACTAGTCTCAGATTGGAAGTCATAACTTCCAATTAAAGGTTGGTTTGAAATAGTTACACCGGGTTGAAAGGGTTCACAAAACCCAACTTGTCCCAGTGATAACAAAGGAGGTCATCATTGGTATGGTTAGAAAGGAGGAATAACAAGTTGAGGAGGATAGGGCCAACGAGAAGGAATATACCATGGTGAGTGGTTTGGAGGATACCAACAATGAAAAGGTGCATTATGACTTGTATTAAAAGTAGGAGGATAATGAATAGCTTGTACATTTTAGTGGTATGGCCTAGGGCCTTGTGGCCTCCTTTGGTTGGGAAAGAAAAGTTTCTCCATAAGCCCTTCGACTCCTTGATACACTGTGTTTAGACCTATAAGATATGGACACTGCTAAGTTGAATTTTTTTCTTCACATACAAAGCATATTTCTATAACATTTAATGGACACTCATTTCTAAGATTCTTGGCGCATCTAATGAAAAAATGGATAATACCCTTCCTCACTCCTCATGTTTTCTCTTAATCTACACAGTGTCCATCTGTAGTGAAAAAATATACAAAATTTATTTTTTGAAATCCTCTAACATACCTCATATTTCATTCTTTATGGTTGAAGTAGAAGGTGAAGGACTTACCAAACCATGGCTAGGTTTACCTCTTTTCCTTATTGATCTAGATTTGTTTTTGAATTATTTCTTAATGTCCTCATAATTGAGATGGTAAATATCTCCATTCGACAACATGTTGAGGGCATCCATATCTCAGCTAAAATATTTCTTCAAAGCCCTATAGGGACTCATCCATCCCTTTATTATTCATGAAGATTTCCTCTTTTGTGTCCCTTATAATGCAGTAGTCCTTTTACTTCGTGTCGCATGCTTGCTGCACTTTAGCCCATGTAGTAATGTTGCCTCCTTCAAAACTATCTAACCAACACAAGGCTCCATCCTTGACGGTGGAAGTAAATGATTTAATTTATTAGAGGTTTAATCATGTGTCGTGGAAACTACAGCAAATTAAAACATGAATATTTCAGGATCCTTAGAAACCATTCCATTAAATTTTGGGAGAGTAGTGGGGTTAATATTCTTCATTTTAGCTTTGCTATTTGACTCTTTGATAGGAAATACTTCATGTTATCTATTTCCATGCATCTCTTCAATCAGTTATGAAGCTTCTTCTTCACCTATAGGCTCTTCAAAAATATCTATTTTCTCACCACAATTTTTCTCCAAATCCTCTATGGTCAAAGTAGGAAGTCCAAGCTCACCAAAACATGAAGGTTGACTACTTGTAGAGGTGAGGGTTTTAGGGAAAAGAAATATTTGTTTATCCCTAGATATACGAGAAAATAAATGAATGACTTTGTTTTCTGTATTTTTGTGTATTTTATGAATATAAATAGTAATGAAAAATAAATAAATCAGGAAATGGTATAAGAGAAGAATAAATTATAGCAAAAAAGAATACCTACTTTGACTCCTCCCCGAGAAGAGTTCCAAAAAGTGATGAGCCCCAATATTACAATAATAATTCTACAAATTCTAAGGGTACCAAATTTAATTATCAGTATGGAATTCACACATGTGTATGAAGTTCGAGTACTACATGCACGACATGAAAGGTTCTACTTAAGTTTTTCTGAGGTAGTGAGGTGAATCAAGATTGTAGAGAGACCACTATGTTATAATACTATATTAACTTTGTATGGAAATGAATTATTGAAATTTAACATATTCTATTGCATGAAATGAAATGGCATGAATGAAACAATAGTCTAGTTTCATGAAAGTAAATGACAGAAGAGTAAACCTAATAGTTTTTGAAAAATGAAATGAGATAAAATTAAACCTAATCTATTTTGCCGAAAGGAAATGACATGAAGGTAAAACTAATCTATTTGGAAGAAAATAGACCTATTCTATTGTAGGAAAGTAAAAACAAATGCTATTCTACTTTCATGAAGAAAATCAAATGTTGAAGAATGTTGAAGGTAAATCACTTTCATTCCATTTAACTGATAACATAAACAACATAACCTAGTTGAAAAAATGAAACTATAGTGATTAGAGTAAGGTACATAAGGGGACTCTGGTCCTCTCAAATCCATCTCTAGGGCTTAGTTGACATTTTGAGATGGTGTGGAATGGAATTAAAAAGTTGGATGAAAGTCTAGATGGAAATGAAAGAGATATGTGTGATGTGCTACTACATGATTGTTATAGGATGCCTTGTTTTGTTGTAGGAAAGCATCTAAGAGAAATATTATGGGACCTAGGTGTGGCTCGGAGAGGTGGAATGTAGTGAAGACTATATATGAATGGAGGTGACCTTACTAAGCTCAAGTCTACTCATTTAATCAGCATGTGCAAGGAAGGAGGAAGACTAGAAATCTCTTGTGGCTTGGTGAGGTAGTTTCTAGCACATGGACAATTTGTAGAAATGAGGAGTCGAGGAAGGAAAGGTGTTGAAGGAAGTTATTATAATGCATGAAAAATGAGTTTCTTATACTCTATGAACCAATTTATTCCATCTCCACATAAAGTACATCTTCAACTAATAAAAATAAGATGATTTAAATGCATATCAAACCACTAATTATAGTGAAAGGATGAGTTGAATTTGGGAGAAAACCTATTATTTTATAAAAGAAAATAATTTCTGGTCATAACCAAGCTTCAAGGGAGAACTCACTTATCAACCTATAGAGACAATTATTTTCCCATAAACTATATTTGCATAAAATCACAGCTACACTAAATGCATGGAGAAGAAATACAAGAAAAATCTATAAACGAAGGGGATTGGGAACATAGGTTGGGTCATAACGAAAGGAGATTCATGACCCTTGAAAATCCTTAGGCTAAGAACAAAATGAGGTGTTTCATTAACATTAAAAGTGATCAAATATGTAACTTAAAAATTTAAATAACAAGAAAAAGTCTCCTTCTCTCATCATCACTATCTTCCATTAGAATTCAAATCCCTACTAAGTTATTAGTCTCTCTTATTTATTAAATATGTTGGTGAGGTGAAGCCTCATTGAAATGAAAATTTCTTCCCTCCAACACTGTCATAATTGTTAATTTGGACCCTTGATGTAGCCACAACCATAAGGATACAATCATTGCTCAACAGCCAACCAAATTGTTGATGAAACTGTAGCAAGGGACATGCCTTGTTAATTATCTCTTGTTGGTATCCTATGTCTTCTGCACACTAAATCTTCAATATCCTACATATGCAATTTTTTAGGCCACAATTTATAGAAAATATCTCCTAACCGTCTTAATAACACAAGATATGTTTAAATATATATCATCAAACACAGAAGGAGAGGTTTAGACATGCCAAAGGATGGCCAGATGGGCCTTAAATGATACATATTTGGGAGGACCATTGTATTCCATGCAATGAATCATTTAAAAATCTTAGGAATACTTCATTGTAAGGGGATAGGGATGTGGGTGGTGAAGGATCATTGGGCTAGATGGAATAGGTTTTGGCGAGGGGACTAATGGAATTTTGTTAGCCAGTTTTTCCCTGGATTGGGGTTTTCCAAGATAAATTTTAAGTGTTATATGTTTCACTTCTCGCTGTTTTAATTTCTATCTCAATAAATTTATATTTATCTCCAATATTTTATCATTATATGAAATTATAAGGTTTATTGATGGCTTGACTATTCAAATAATGTGTATATATCAAAACTAAATGCTGCCTTCAATGGGATGGATATGTTGCCATGGGTTTATTTCTTTTAGTGGATGAAAATTTTGATGCAATTTTTTTTTGTAGCTCTGGGTGTAGGAAGCATGGTGAGAGAAAATAACATCAAATGGTATGCCTAGGATGAGTACTATGGATGTGTCACTTTTTGGAGTCATTATATATTAAGGTTTTCTAGAACGAAAGGAGAAGATATCTACCAGATTCCATATAGAATAGTGGATCAAAATCCATGACCATGCAAACCGAAGTCTCATGTGGTTAGGTGAAGGCCCAAGGAGGAAGTGACAAAAAAGTGGTCATCAATTAGATGATATGAACTGAATACCTTCCATATAACCACAATAGAGACAGGAAATATGCAAGTGCTAATGACCTAATTGAAATGTCCTTAATGCATAGATCTATAGCTAAGTCAAATAATATATACTAAATGGTTGTATTTTCAGGAATAGAATGAGGATTCCTAGAATATGGGAAATGAAAGATAAATAAGGTCCTCGGAAAAGAGAAATATAGTTCATTATAAGGAACCAATCTAAGTTTTTTTTTTTAGAACTAAGAGAGAGCTCGACAATATGGGGATGAAGGTCAAAGACATGAGTGGGTTTGATTCTCCACATGTCTCAATATTATTTCCTTGAGAATACTTATAGTGGTAGAAATAAAGCAAACTTCCCACAAATCAATCAGGGGAAATGTTCCCCATAAGTAGTTGGAAGCAATGTCATCTTGTAAGTTTGCACTAACAATTGGTAGAGTGGAAAGGTCATATAGGTCTAGGATTGACACTACTGCTTTACGAGAGATCTAGGTGTCATAAGAGTATTGATTTTCCTATAAATAATCTTCCCTTCCAACATTTTGTAAGAGATATTTCTCACGAATTCAAGACTGATCTGAGATTCTAGTATTTTAAAATAGTGATGGTGCAAGAGGAAGAAATGTCATACCTAGTTGATTTCTTTAATGAAGTTAACCAATGGGACATCAATGTCATGGGACATCTCAAGAGATTCACGTCTACTCCTCCCTACAAAGAGTATGAATTTTGAGTAGGGAATTGGTAGAAAGACTAATGAGGAGGGTTTGAGGCATGTAGAAATAAGGAAAATGTGAAGTTTTTTTTTGTCCAACTTAAATATGGAGTAGAAATTTGTAGGTCGATAAAAGGACAAGGCAAGACAAGTGGGAATAATATTTTTTTTTTAAAGTGGAGGTGTTTGTGTCTGAATGCACTGATGAGCACCAGTATTGCAGCAAGAATGTTGCAACTCCTAGGGCTACCAACTTTACTTCATCAACCCGAGGTTCATACAAACTTGGAGGTGACAGTGTTGTATACACAAATAGATGTAATGGGCCCAATATTTATCATTGCTGAGATGGGTGATAAAGAACTAGGTTTCTCAAACTAGCCTTTTATTTATTTAGAAGAATTTTGATTACCAATTGAGAAATGAGAATTTACCCTATTTTAGAGGATTGAAATGATACCTACTATAGTAATGAAAGACTGAAATAAATGCCTAAAACACACAACTCATCTAGTTATTTGTTAAGATAACCTTCTTCATAAGAATTCTAATTTAACACATGTGAAATCCTAACTAACCTAAGCATGAAATCTAATCTAATCAAGCACTTAAATGATGTGCACGTGAATAAGCATAACAACATTTTTCTTTTTGTCTTTTTGGGAAAACATGAATTCTAATACTTCTTGATTGCATGGTAGGTGGGATAAGTGTGGAGAGAGATGAGTGTGATGGGTAAAATGGCTTCGGATGCAAGCAGGGATCTTCTCCTAGCTTTTTTGATCCATTTTGCACAAATCAAGCTCAAAACAGGCCACTAAATGTCTTCCTACAAGATGTCCTAGTTCACCTACATGATCCCCTGCTTTCCTACGGGTACATGCAAAAAGCATAAGGATTGATTTTTATAGTGCTATGCAGCTTAGGGAAGGTGAGCGATTGAAGGAATAAGGGAAGGAAGTGGTAGGAACTAACTTAGAACTCAAACCTAAGCTATATAATGGTTGGATTTTCTTAACAAGCATTGCAAGTTGTCCTTCTGAAATGATAACTCGGATTGAGAACTTAGTGGCCTTCGGCGACCATGGGTGGGTATGGTTTGGCTAAGGCTGATGATATGAGGTCTTTCTATGATATTGAAACTCCTCCAACACACATCATTGTTGCCATTTATCTGTAAATCATTTCAAAACAAGAAGGGTTTACAACAATATAAGGAAAATAGAATTTGCATAATTTATTTGCCAAGTTCATGCATGAAAATGCTTATTAAAGAAACATGAAATCTAATACAACTTAATATATTAAAAATGAAAACTGTAACCTATCTTCTAAAACTAAAAGATGTTCACCAAATTAGCAAAAAACCCTAAATTTCATAAGAAACTAGAATTATGTCTTTTTGGGCTGAATGGGAGTTTTTCCTCATAGCATGGTACCTAAAGGGAGGAATGAGGTAAGATCCACCTATTACCAGCCATTTTTTATATTTCCTTACCTCTCTAATGCTATTATTAAAGCTATGCACAAATGGAAGAAAACTAATCAAATTCACCAATACTTGCAGTGTAACAATGCCAAAAGAAATTTAATGAGTAATCTATGAAATAATCTAAGCATACAAGTACAGTAAGAGGAATCTCTACTATAGGGTTGGACCCTATCCCAAGAGGTTCAACCCCTTGAGTCAAATCAGTGCTGGATCAAGGGAATGCTCATTTTCATTAACATATAAAAAAAAGACATAATAGTGTTTGGTCACAATCCTTCATCTCGAAACCTGCTTAGTTATTTTTCATCCAAAATATGGATCCTAATGAGGCTCTAGGCCTCTTTATTTATACAACTGAATTTGCCAACAACTTCCTTAAATTTATGGAGGCTTGGATCCCAATCGTAAGATTAAGTGGTTCTTAACTCTCACTGGCTCGACTGCCAATGATCCTCATGACTTGGTTGCTTGCAACTCCAAGTTGGAGTGATTTGATTGAGGGATCTTTGAGCCAATGCAAGATTATCTAGTTCCATTTATAGGAAGAGGGGTATGCATCATACCATCATATATTTTCATGATATACCAAGGTTTTGTGGGCGTAATAAGACAAAGCAAGTGAGGGTGTGTTTAGATTTCATCCAAGCATATAAAGGAGCGAGTCAAAACTATAGGACACTAGTTGGTGACTGATAAGCTTAGCGTGGCATATGCATGACATCTGAATTAAATCAAATATGTATATAGGATGCATACAATGGGCTACGTTTTACCTTGGTCTTAGCGACCATCTAGGTTCCTATCTATTTTCTGGCTCTACCTACTAAAGTTTGAGTGAGGATTTAACGAGGGAGATCCATCTCCTATAATCTATCCTTCTTATCTCATTCGAGTTCCCACACCTTAATTAGCCATAATTTTCTCCCAAAATCCTACAATCAATGCACATTAAGCCACTCGACATAGCATCTTACTTTTACTCATCTCATTCAGCAAAATATAATTAAAACATCTAAATAATTATGAGAAGAGATTATTTTAGTAGCTTGGAGGTGTATCAAGTTCTATATATTTTACCCAATGATGAGCCTCATCATTCAACACCCTTGAAAATTCTCTTCAAGGCCTTCAAGTGACCAAAGAAGGAATTGTTAAATACTTCAATAGATAAATGAAGGGTAAAAAGTTTTGATTGGAAAAAGGATTAAAGGAACAAACCCTGACAAACATGAATGAGTGAAAAAATAATGCCTCAACACTATCTCTCATGGAACACAACACCACGAGTATTCAAGCCGTTGATGCCAAGGAAATTGCATGCTTCTAGATCTGGTGATGGGTGTACCAGATCATATAAGTCCCTACGCACCTTTCCACCATCAGGATTCATGATTTTTAACCAAGTGGAGGAGTGCGAAGGGGGACACACAATGTCCCATCATGCCCCCCACACCAGCTAGCAATTTTCAATGGAACATTCCAAAAAAATATGAAGGGGATTCATGTGGATACCCCATGTAGGTACCCCATGCCATATTTTTCTACCACATTCTGCAACCACGTCATGTCCCTTCAACTTGCCACATAGCCTCTACCACACCAATACTCTTCCATTCTACCCTTCCACCTGGCATGATGCTTGTCTTACTAATGTCACAATGATCTGAGCATCATGTCATCCAAAACATCACCTAATATGACCTTTCCAAATGTTAG
Organism: Pinus taeda; assembly: GCA_000404065.3. NCBI lineage: Eukaryota > Viridiplantae > Streptophyta > Pinopsida > Pinales > Pinaceae > Pinus > Pinus taeda. The sequence continues at coordinate 159,388 of APFE031182305.1, forward strand.
AGGCCAAATTTTTTTATAATAATCCAAATGGGCCCTTTGTTATGTCATTTTGTACAACTAGTAGTCTAGCTCAATGTAGCACTCTCACAAAATTTATTCCACTCATTTCCTTCACATTGGGATCAAATTCATCATGTTGGTCAAACAATTCATGGTTTTTAAGAAAACTCGACCTCCCAACATCATTTCAACACTTGAATTCACCAAAATTTCAGCTCCAAATCTAAACCCTAGCCTCCTTTTGAAGAAACACATGCTTCACAATGAGAATTCAATCATTTTGGAAAATTAAGTCTCTCATTTGTTAAGTCAACCCCCTCAGTGCATGCATAAGCCTAATTCACCCCAATTTTTTCTTAGTTGTAGCTCAATTTGCCCAAGAAACCATTAATTTGACCATTAACATGTGCAAGTAAATCCATTGTTTGTAAAATTTAAAATAATTTTCCCTCCAAGGTGTTAACCAATCTCCTTCAGCCATGTGGCAGATCATGATTAGATTTTGTAATCCTTAAGCATACATCTTCTTGTTATTTTATCCCACTTTAGTGAGATAGTCATTCTCAACAAGCTTCCTTGTCATAATGGCCTCCTCATCTGGTAAGAGTTTCAATGATGTCTAGATTGAAGGGAAACCCAAAGAACTGGATTTTTATGAAATAAATGATGATCTTTGAGAGTCAATGCTAACCACCTTTTATATGAAGATAGTTACTCAAATATAATAGAACACCAATGAAGTGATAGGAGACTATAATAATATGTATGCATCAAATTTGGTCTTCATCATTATCCCATAGGTGCTTCACATTCTATAAGATTGCCACCTAGTGTGTGAGTAGGTACTTTCTAGTCAAGGGTTATTATCTCATCCTAGGAAGGTAGAGAGAAAATATGAAGAACACTGGAGGCTACTGCAAACATGTTTTCATTTTTCGATAAGGCAAACATACAAAGACAAAATAAAGAGGAAATTTAAGAAAAATGGAATAGTCTTGTACCAGTGGTACAACAACATATGATTACCAGTTTTGTTAATGGAGTGGTTCCTCCATCTGGTCACCCTCCTTATGATATCATAATTTTTTATTCCATGTCAAAGATATGTTTCTCCATGGTTTCCTAAGTTCTTGGTCTTGGCATTAATTCCTATGAAACTGAGACAACCCTAGTTCTCTTGCTATCCTTGTGTCATCTGACCACCAAGGCCCACACCAAAGTTGATTTCATATTGTTTTTATTCAATTAAATTCACTATTAAATGATATAGTTTTGAGAAGGAAATTCCTTCTAATACCAGGCCTATATATTCCACTTATTCCTCCATTGGAAATGCACTCACATAGAGCATCTGAAACCCAGAATGGTAGATGAGAATAATTCCTTGTTACTAGTATATGAGTGTCTACTAATGGTACAAAATCTAGAAAACAATGAACCTTTCTTTGATTACATTTCCTCTTTTGAGTTAGATGTTTAAACCCTTCTACATAGTGAACTTTTCCTAGAGTCCCTCCTTTCATCAAGGAGAACCTACAATTTACCCCAAACAATAGATTCCATGATTGGTACCTTTTCAAGGAGTACATAATCATTAGAATATATGGGTTTGTAGGTCAACCATATAAAATTCCATCATTTTTTACTCAATGTGCTTTTTCATTGGAGTACATTAGGCATACATGTTAGGTCCATATACTACTAGGTTAGCCCCTTATTGTTATTAGTGAAACCACCTTATTATATTTTGTGCCCATGTAGTCCCCATATTTTTATTATTGTGCCCCATAGAAGCCCACTATTGTTATTTATGCACCCTTACATTATTATTGTTATGTAAGCTATAATTATATTATAAGCCCTTAGACTCTTACATATATAGAAAGGAGGTCTTGTCATTTGTATCATTCAAGAATTGTTCATTTGTGTAATGTAAATGAGGTTTCCCCCTCGAAGAGGATAATTTTAAATTTGTTTACCTATCTCTTCTTATATTTCGTGAGGTGGTTGCATAACAATTGGTATCAAAGCTTTGGATTTTAGGGTTTCGCTGCTTCAAAAATGTCATCGGAATTATCACTATAAAGATTGTTTTACAACGTTTTCGAATTTGATTAAAACCCATTTGAGCCAAAATTTTGGTTAACCTCATGTTTGAATTTTAGATCTTTTATCACTATAGTTTTACAGATACGATTCGAGTAATTTATGGTTTTTGCAGGTTCCAGAATTCGATCTCAACATGTGACCTTGGGAAAACATTCATAACTTTCTCTTTGAGAATCAGATTCAAATTTCATAAAAATAAAAATAAATAGTACAGACTTTAATTTGTTGGGTATCATTTTCAGGGTCGAATGCCAAAATAATGACACATGGAACTTCATACAAGTTCTATCTACTAAACTAGTCTATAATTAGTCCACCATGGGACATTGGGCATAACTCTTTCTTGAAGAATCCAATCTCAATCATACCTATGGGCCTAGAAAGAGGACTTAGAGGGCTATCATAAAATTTCAGAACTTAGAGATTTGAAATTATAGGGTTAACAATAATTTAAATATTAGGTTCCTAAAACCAAGAAAAAGAGATATGAAGAATTTTCATGCCAAGGATCTGGTAACTTGGATACTACATATTGAGAAATATTTTGATTTACATGATGTGAAACTGTTACAAAAGGTATGTATTTCATTTGTGTATTTAGAACTAAATAAGTTCGTATGGCATTGTGGGATTTTTTTATCTTAAACCAATTGTCACCTAGCTAATTTTCACGGAGGAAATGATAGCACATTATTAGGATACAAATAGAAACACCTTCTTTTGCCAATTAATAAATGTAAAGAAAAACAGTTCAATGGTAGAGCACATTGAGGACTTCCAAAAATTGAATATAAGGGTAAATGATGTTCTATATAAGCAAAAAATCAATGTCTTCATAGGTACTTTAATGGATAAAATTCAACATAACATTTGTCTTTAGGAACCTAATTCATTTGAGAAGGCATTCGGGTTGGAAAGAAAAAACGAAAGCAAAGTTATAGCCAAAAGGGATCCTACCAATAAAAACTATAATGATGGAAGTTTTGTTTCTCTTACCCTTCCACAACCTACAAGGTTTACACCACAACAATTGGAAGAGAAAAGAGAAAAAGGTCTTCGTTACAGTTGTTATAACAAATACACTAAACGTCATAAGTGCATTGAGAAGAAACTATTTTACATAGATTGTGAAGAGGATGAATAAATGATAAAAAATTTCAAAAGAAGAGGATATACACTAGGGACCAACCCTAGAGAAAGAAGAAATGAATCAAACTATATATTCTAGTGCATTGGTAGGAATTACGACTCCTCAAACTCTCAATATAGATGGACAAACAAAGATATTGACCAAATGTTTGGAAGGATATATTTGCTCATTTTTTAATAATAAAAAACACACTGGGTCAAGTGGTTACCTTTGGTTGAATGGTGGTATAACGCTTCACCAAAAATGACCCCATTTATGGCACTTTATGGATATCACACACCATCCATCACATCATCTTTAAGAGAAACTGTTAAGGTTCAAGCAATGGAAGATCACATCAAGCATCAACAAAAAATTCTCAAACTCTTAAAGGATAACCTCACTTTCACACAGAATCAAATGAAGCAATATGCATATCAACATTGCAGAAAATAATTTTTGATGTAGGCAACTCGTTATTTTTACTGCTACAACCATACAAAAAAAGTCCCTCAAGAAAGCTAAGAAGCATAATAAATTATCACAAAAGTACTATGGTACCTACAAGGTGTTGCAAAGAATTGGTACTATGGCATACAAATTGGAGCTTCCTACATATTCCCAAATGCACTCAATTTTCCATGTTTCATGCTTAAAGAAGGTCATAGTTGACAAGCTCCCAGTTCACAATACTCTCGAAACCTAATGAGGAAGGAAAAATCATATTGGAACCTAAAGTAGTCATGGCAATAAGAAACCAAGAACTACCAAATCGATCAATTTTAGGGTATCTCATCAAGTGGAAGAAAATAACTGCTAAAGATTCCACATGGGAGGATGAGAATTTTATACAGAAGCATCCATAACTACTCAAGAATTCAGAACAACAATTTTTTGAAGGAGAGGGGCATGTTAGGCCCCTAAACTACTAGTGTAGCCCCTTATTGTTATTAGTGGAAGCCCCTTATTGTATTTTTGTTCTCATGTAGTACCCATATTATTATTATTGTTCCCCATAGAATCCCACTATGTGCCCTTACATTGTTATTGTTATGATGGTTCTAATTATATTGTGTCCCCTTAAACTCCTATATATAGAAAGGAGGTCTTTTCTTTTGTATCATCCAATAATTGTTCATTTATGTAATGTAAAGGAGGTTTCCCCCTCGAAGCGAATAATTTTAAAGTTATTGATCTATCTCTTCTTCCATTTTGTGAGTTCGTTGAATAACAATAGATTTTCTCGTGAAAATGTGCACTGTACTTCATGGAAAGTAGTAGTCACTTTCCACCTTCCTCACAGGGTGGGACCATTTTGTGGCAATTCAAGAAATGACTTAGAGTTCATGGAAAATATATTGGATGACTTTGAATTCCCACAAGTTGGATCATGGAAGTACAATCCACACAACATCATCAATGAATTGAGAAAAGATAAAAATTAGGAAAACCACAAACACAATCTGAATACCATAGTAGAAGACTGTTCTAACTTGGGAACAAGATAAGGCCATATTACATCTAGATGAGCTATATTTGTCTCACATGTGTTGCAAGAAACAAGGAACTTTAGAATCTATGGAGGTTGATGATGGAGAGAATCCCAAATCAAAGAAAGCCAGAATAGGAAAATTAACAAGAGATGAATATGATGATGAGACAAAGTTGCAGGTTCTAGTTATATTTAAAATTTAGCTGGAAACTCCATAAAAACAAATTTTCAGCATGGAGACCATTCCCTCTTCCACATTAATGTCAGAATAAATGGACTTAGGAGAGATGTCCAAGCCTAGATATGTGTCAATAGTTGAATAATTTTAGGAGATAGAGAAGCAAGCCTTTAAGGAAAGGAAGAGAGATAATAGAATCATGGAGATTCAACCACTTCCTCCCTTGTAGCTTAACAATGCATTCGGTTATGAAAATAGAATTTTCAGGATGGTAGTGATACAATCCTATGTGGAGATAACGAGGTCCATGCCGGACTACCAAGTGCATTGATTTTACTTGCATGCAAATAATTTTCCATATAATAATCTTATGGATTTTAACTTGTAAGTGACCCACCTGGTACATAGACAGTTGAACCAAAAAAATGTTATGGCCAAAAAGCTACGATATCTCTATACCAAGTCCAATAATCAATTTAAATGTGAGAATATGGCTTACAATAATAGGAAGATAAATATTAAAACCCTAGAGGACAAAATCACACATCTAGGAACATTCGTTAGGAATTTTAACAAATATAAGGATATATAGGATGAAAAAGAAAATGAGATAGCCTTGATGAAAAAATATTTGATGATGTTAAATGCACATTCTGTGGAAATAGTTGAGTTGGAAATAGTGGAAAAGGAGAGCCAATATTTGAATGTTATGTTGCATTAGGGACTCACAAATAAAAATATTATAAGGATTAAATTATCCTACTGGAGGCATAGGTCCAATGGAAGAAATAAAATATAAATGAGACTCACTAGTCTCAATAGACCCTAGATGTGTTGATCAAGCATGTGGAATCCCTGGTAGTGTCAAAGGATGTGAAGAAGCTACAAGCTTAGCTCTCAAGTCAGGAGCGGGAACTGAAAGATAAATAAGAAGAGCATGATAGCACAAAGATAGAGACATAATGCGTATGGAATATGGTGAGAAAGCTGATGTGGAATTAGAAGTATTTAGGAGAAATAATCCAAGCAAATCCACTTTCAAGCTAGCTAAAACAATTATTTGGGATAAAATCATGAAGGTAGTTGACAAGCATTCAGACCATTTGATTTTGATCTAGGAAAAGATAGAATCCATCATAATGTTCCATAGGGAAATTATTATGATCAATAATATTATTAGTTATTATCCCAACAAGGTTGGGAGAATAATTGAGTTCCTTAATCATTCGACAAAGGAGGATATTGTCATGGAAAATAATAACAAGTCCAATTTTGTAATCATGGTCAACTAGATGAAGAGGAAATAGAAAATGGTCATACTTTTAGAAAATAAAACAGATGCATTGGCCATGGAAGTGCAAAGTTTTTAAGATCAATGTGAAAATATAACCAAGAGGCAATTCCCACAATTCTTCAATGGGAATGGAGATGTATATTCAAAGGGTTTACTCATGAAGAGCCTAATGATATCAAAGAAGATAGAAATGTTTTGGAGGAGAATGTTATCCAGTGCATGTGAAATATATTGTAAACATGTATCAAGATGATGTGTAGGTTTTTTTCATCTTAAACAACATCATTAAGGAGCATGGTAGAGTGGACTATGAAATAGTCACAACCTTGGAAGGAACAATTTTGGATTCAGAAGAGTGAAACATCCCATTGGAAAAAAAATGGAAGGGTATCTTGGACATATATAAAATTTTGATTAAGAAGTGATAGGCACCAATGTCATAGGTTCCATTGGTATAGGCAAGTTCCAATTCAAGGCCTCCACCATAGCAATAGGAATGACATCAATTTTTGGAAACAACATTGGCACAATTGGCATCGTCAGTAGGTTATCCAAGACAATACCTACTCCAATCTGCACCCAAGAAAGAAAGAGAATAATATCCAATGTACAAGAAAGAGAGAGAAATATATTCCACTAAAGCTAGATAAATTGGGGACTACCATAAAAATGGAAAAATATTTTAGGAAATTTCTAGAGGTAGTTTGCTATAAAACAACTATCATTTTTGAAAATATTTATGTGGTATCTCGATACAATTAGTGTTTAGGGAAAAGTTCATGAGACTTTAGTGCCTATATAGAGGCCTCATTTTCATGTAATTAAGGAAGAAACTTTATGGCGTAGGGGAAACACTATAAAAGTTTTCCAAAATTTGCTCAGACTTTTGAAGTTCTCTAAGGAGGAATTTTGAAGTGAGTTTTGGGTTATCATTTCTTCTTTATCATGTACTCCTCAAAAAATATCTTTTTAATTTTCGTTTTATACCATATTAATAAAATTTCAAGGATTTCTCATGGAAAATTATGTTGTAAACCTAGTTTTTTATGAAGTTGAAATGGAATTGTTAATTAAAGTAATTTTTGAATTAATATGATCGTTTCCTTTAATTAATGCAAAATTTATCATCATTTTTGAAGATTTTCTTGGCTATTTTGATGAGTTTTTATAGGTTTTCTTAATGAAGTTAAAAAAATTTGAAATATTATGTTTTCTTCTGGCTGAATTCTTAATTCCTCGACTACCCATATGATTTTAGCAAGTTCACATGAATTCTTAATTTCTCATTCGAATTTATTGAGATCTATTCTCAAAATTTCCCCTTCTTCAAACCCTTTTTATTTCTTAAAGTAAAACCCAAATCTCATGAATGCTCTAACTAAAAACTAGTGGAAATCTTTCCTAACATAACTATTTTTAACTCTTCACACATTCCCTCACCAGGATTCTTAGAAGGAATTTAAAATTTTTTTTAAAAAAATGAAATTTGTTTTTGTTGGAAATAATACTAAGAGAGGGGGGTGAATCAGTGTTATTAAATAACTAACTTTTTCATTTCAATAATCTGATTCATATACGCTACTTCAGTTAAGGGAACTCACTTGTACATGCAACTGTGTTTAATGCAACTAGCATATATCCAGTAAACTTGTGATTCAGTTAATTCATCATATGTTGATCTTTAATCAGTGCATCAGAACTTCATTAACCATATAAACAGTAAACAGGTGTAGTAAAACAAAACAAATCATCACACATAGGAAACACATATGAACACCATGATATAAGGTGGAAACCCAATGCGAGAAAAAAACCACCTACTGTTGTCTTCCTTTTAATATAGAAAAACATGTTTACAGTCTTGTACTGGCATAGACTCATACCAGTATGCAAGCACCTACACGTAGAAGGCTACAACCTTCTCTCATTCTCCAACTTCTACTGGAAGGGGGGTACAACCCCCTGGCTCTTGTACCAACTGATATATTACTAGTACGTAGGCGTTGACCTACAGAAGGCTAGAACCATCTCTTGTTTTCCAGTTGCTACTGGAAGGGAGCTCCAACCCCCTGGCTCTTGTACTGGCCGATATTTTTATCAGTACATAGGTTCCAGCATACTGAAGGCTCCAACCTTTCCTCTTTCTCCAGGGACCACATTTCATAAATTTTCATATTGGATACACCTGGATCACAACACCATAATCTGAAGGCCATGTTTCATCCAATTTTCATACTAGACCCATCAACAACATTTAAGCTCAAAATCAATCACCATTGCAATAAAACCATTGCATCAACCAATCATTAAATTCTGAATCACCCAACACCGAATCACTGAAGACCTGTCACCAGAACATGGAGCAAAAGCCAAAACTCTGCTACAACCACTAGAACCATCTACACATTCAGATATCATATTTCATAATGTATACGCTACTCTGATGAACCAATCCAGCATGTATACGCACTTTTACCAAAGTGAACTCACGTACAGATCTGCATATATTAACTCATAACTTTGCAGCTATTCCAGACATCAATCATACCCAGATCATAACATTTATAGAATAAACATGCGTCAATAATTTATATCTAGTCTATCAATGATCAAAACCACATAATGGTAATACATTCCAAGCCTTAAGATCCCAATCCATCTTTCATCATAATCCACATGGCTGCATCCTTAGTTCAGATCAATAAAAGCACCACAAACCCATAACAAGCATACTGGATCCCATACTTCATCAAATAATCAATACTTACCCCACTTGCACACCTTGGCCTAATGATCTTCTCCTCATATAGTTTTATGTCTTTCTCAATACCATGGACCAGAACCACTTAGGACCAATACCTTGGACCAAATACTTGGGGTCAATACTTCAGACCCGATACCTTAGACCAATACCACGGATCAAATGCCTCGAATGAAAACTTAGTTTTTCAACATGCACACGCCTTTCCTTCTGTGAAACTATGTGTTTACATCATATAATCCTTTTGGTCTGTTAACTAGCGTGTATACACTCCTTCGTCAAGGTGAACCTATATATACCTCTCTCTGATCATTAAAGCTTTGCTATTGACCTGTTGCACTATGACCTGTGATCCGAGTGAGTTGCCAACACCTGTATCATAATTCCAACAATCTCCCCCTTTGGACTTGATGGAAACAACAACACCAAATTACTCTCCCCCTTTGACATAAAGGGCAATGGGCGAACCAAGATATTCTCTCCCTTGATATACATTATGTTGTCCATACTCCCCCTGAGTACATGCTGAAATCTCTGATTGAGCTCCCCCTTTGTATATGCTAAGATGTACTAATCTATTCATGCTCCCCCTAAGCACATTCAGCGTATACAAAAATATATTCAAAAGAATAGCATGACTCTATAACTCAATTATGTGAGTATGACTTTCCTATCATCAAAGACTCATACATACATCAATCTCCCGACCAAGTGAGGATACACCATTTTGACTCATCCACCCAACCAAGTGTGGATATACCAAATCATATGACTCATGGGTCTTTAAAAGATATACATGACATTTAGACCAAAGACCTAAACAAGACCATGATAGTCATCAACACTATCATACACCATCTATGATCTACACCATAAGCATCCGTGAACAACATCTGTAACCTACAATACCATTCTTTTGGCCAACCAACAATAAGTAGCAAGATGTATCATTTAGCCACATAAGCATCATTGCCAAGGACTTCTAACCATAATGCCAACAATGAATTATTTGAATCATATGCTCCCCCTGAACCTGTTCCATCTTTTCACTTTCAGATATGATCATGCACATATCAACAAGAAGCATCAAGGCATCATCATCAATCAGATATACATCAAGTTAATTTCTGAGGATCAAAATCTCTTCTAAATAACATGTTATGAGTACTAACACATTTCAACACATCATCAGTAGATTGTAACCATATTCAAACATAGCAGACACTTGACTGAACCATATTAGATTGCTTTTCCTGAGTCTATCCCACTACTTTTCCTCAAACTAACATATACGCGATTGTGCAGCTTTGAACTTGCGTATATACACGACTTGTCTTCATGAAACTTGCGTATGAGATTTAGAACACTAAAGTTTCATACTTTCAGCTCCCTTTGAGTCTGTCATGTTTGTATACTTTGCTATGCCACATCTTTCTGACTGTACTTCCTTCTTCTTCCATATCTTCGATTGAGATGATGTTTTCTCCTTTTGGTATGGTGCCCAAAATCTTCTCCTGCATTCTTTTGCTATATGTCCAATATTGTTACATGCATGAAATCTCATATGTTTCATATTCCTTCTATAGCAATGAATGGATTTGTGACCAAACATATTGCAAGAAAAACAAATCCCTTAAATTACCTGGACCGTGATGATCTTTCCGTGTGATGGTCTTGAACCATTCTACTTATTCATCTACATAAAACTCAACATTATTTATCTGAGAAAATGGTCGACTATCACTTCTTTGAATGATTTATTTCCTTGGTTGTTGATGTGGTTGACCTCTCATCTCTTTGTTGAGCATTTCAGGTTTTGCATTAGCATTCCTTGCCTCACCCTGTGAGCTAGATTCACCTTCAACAGATTCAGAAAAACCAAGACTAGTTTTGATAGCAGGAGATCTTTGACTACTAAGAATATCATCCAAAATATTAGTACTATCTTAAAATCATAACATTTTATCCTTTTCTTCTAATTTACCTTTTAAGATAATCACCTCAACCTGATGTTTCTCTTCCTTTTCTAGATGTTAATTCTTCAAGATTTCTATAGCCTTTCTTCCTTCTTCCACTTGTTGCCTTAATTTGAGAATCTCATTTTCTTATTCGTTATATTCTTCATTCTACTTATTTTTTAATGATATCACTTCATCCTGTAGCATTTGTCGTAGTTTGAAGGCACACTCCAGCTGAGCTTTCAATCTGTTGACTTTTTATTTGAGGGCATTCTCCCTTTTGTTAAATAGATCTTGTTGATCTATGATTATATTTGATGCTTCATTTGCTTTGGAATCTGAATCCTTGCTTCCATCTAATGGTCTTCTATCATCGTTCCTTTGAGCTGTGTTCTTCTTCTAAGGTGCTTTCTTCTTTAGCTTCTTTCCCATTGTTCTACGAATCTCCTTCAAGTGACCAAGCTTCTACCGAAGGACCTGCTCCGATACAAATTGTTGGAAATAATACTGAGAGGGGGGGTGAATCAGTATTATTAAATAACTAACTTTTTCATTTCCATAATTTGATTCATATACGCTACTTCAGTTAACGGAACTCATGTGTACATGCAATAATGTTTAATGCAACTAGCATATACCCAATAAACTTGTGACTCAGTTAATTCATCATATATTGATCTTTAATCAGTGCGCCAGAACTTCATTAACCATATAAACAGTAAACATGTGTAGTAAAATAGAATAGCCCATCACACATAAGAAACACACATGAAAACCATGATATAAGGTGGAAACCCAATGTGGGAGAAAAACCACCTACTGACGTCTTCACTTTAATATAGAAAAAACCTGTTTACAATCTTGTACTGGTGTAGACTCATACTAGTACGCAGGCTCCCACCTACAGTAGGCTACAACTTTCTCTCATTCTCCAGCTTCTACTGTAAGGGAGCTCCAACCCCCTGGCTCTTGCACTGGCGGATATATTTACTAGTACGTAGGCGCCAGCCTATAAAAGGCTACAACACTATCTTGTTTTCTAGCTTCTACTGGAAGGTTTCCCCAACCCCCTGGCTCTTGTACTGGCCGATATGTTTACCAGTACATAGGTGCCAGCCTACTGAAGGCTCCAACCTTCACTCTTTCTCTAGGGATTTTCAGACTGGATACACCTAGATTACAACACAATAATCTGAAGGGCACGTTTCATCAAATTTTCATACTGGACCCATCAACAACATTGAAGCTCAAAATAAATCACCAGTGCAATACAACAATTGCATCAACCAATCATTAAATTTGGAATCACCCAACACTGAATCACTGAAGACCTGTCACCAAAACACAGAGCAGAACCCAGAACTCTGCTGCAACCACTAGAACCATTTGCACATTCAGATATCATATTTCATAATGTATACGCTACTTTGACAAACTGAATGAGTGTGTATACGCACTTTTACCAAATCGAACCCATGTATAGATCTAAAAATATTAACTCATAAATTTGCAGCTATTCTAGACATCAATCATACCCAAATCATAACATTTGTAGAATAAGCATGTGTCAATAATTCAGATCTAGTCTCTCAATGATCAAAACCACATAATGATAATATAACTTGATCTTGTGATGCGTTGGTAAGACTATGGCATGCTCCGCAGGAGCTTGTGGGTTCAAACCTCTCTGCCACAAAACAAAAAACATTCCAAGCCTAAAGATCCCAATCCATCATTCATCATCATCCACATGGGTGCATCCTTAGTTCAGATCAAACAAAGCATGACAAACCCACAACCAGCATATTGGATCTCACACTTCATTAGATATTCAATACTTGCCCCACTGCACACCTTGGCCTAATGATCTTCTCCTTCTTATATATTTTTAGGCCTTTCTCAATACCATGGACCAAAACCAGTTAGGACCAATACCTTTTACCAAATACCTAGGGTCAATACTTTGGACCCAATACCTTGGACCAATACCGTGGGTCAAAATACCATGGATCAAATACCTAGGACCAAAACTTAGTTTTTCAACATGTACGCGCCTTTCCTTCTGTGAAATTACGTGTGTACATTATATGCTCCTTTTCATCTGTTAACCCACATGTATACGCTCCTTTGACAAGGTGAACCTCCGTATACCTATCTCTGATCATTAAATCTTTGCTATTGACCTGCTGCACTATGACCTATCATCTAATTGAGTTGCCATCAAGGACAACACTTGTATCATATAGACAACAGTTTTGAATAGAATTTTTTCATCCTAATGTTTTATTTCATCTCAAGACCCATGATGAATGTTAGAATTTATGAGATTTTCATATTTCAAAATGTGCAACGAATTTTAGTTAGGTCTTGTGTAATTTTCATTGCATTACAACAGAAATAAAGATCAATAAACAGAGAGAGAATTTGAACTAAATGGATGAAAATAGTTCTTCATGTTTATTTATTTTCTTTTATGGAGAAAGTAGAGTTCATGATACTTAAATTTGGAATAAATGCACAAAATATCAATAGGATTCAAGGAAAACTTCACATAGTCATTTCACATAGAAACATTTAAAGTAAACAAGAATTCACATCTAATTTCAGTCATTTCACATAGAAATATTTACGTTAAAAATTAATTAACATCTAATTTAATTTGCTACATTTTCTTCATTATTTTTATTTTCTTGTTGAAACTAAAAACCAAGAAGAAACACACTAAAAAATTCAAACCTAAAATATATAGAGATACCTTTAGCAAGACTAATAATTGTTGATGATTTCATACATATAACTTCAATAGAAAATCAAAATCAACAACAACAAATTAGACTAAACGTAGATGTTTCCGTGCTCTACACTATAACACAAAATAGTTTCACTCTAAGGCTCCAACATGAGGCATGGGATAAAAGGTCACCAAAAGCCAAAGCTTCCAAAGGTAGTAAATATTCCATGATGTGGTCACTAATAAATTGGTAGACATGAGCGAAGAGAGGCAATGCATAATGAGATGTCTCCCCACAATAAACTAAAAATAGAGTGTGATGCGAAAGTGTTGATGGGTGCAATGAAGATTCAAGGTGGTGGAAAAAGCACAAAGAGAAGATCATGAAGGAAAGGGCTATTGTGTGTAGGAAAGAGGATGGTGATATCAAAATTGAAAAATATATTACTATTTTAGAATGATTTTTTTTACATGTAAATGGGCATACCATTGTAAGGCTTGGTAAGGTGTGCACACCCCTGAGAAATTACTACCGCTGTTTTGAGTTAGACCTAGGTGATAGGGGACGTGTTAAATTAAAAAATACCTTGGACATAAAATTTGAGCAAGATAGGGCCTAGAGGTAAGAAATGTTGGATCACTTGGCAACGTTCTCTGGATTTGGTCAATATAAACCATATAAACTTGACTCGATGAAAGAGTAAAGGTATCTTAGTCAAATAGTGGTTGTTTTGGGCATGTTATTTGGTTTCCATGGTTTTATGCCTATCGATTGCATGTAATGAAGCTTTCAAAAGGCTTGGGAAGACTTTATTGTAAGATTCTAGGGATGTGAGTAGTGAAGGCTCACATGGATGACTTTCCTAGGTCCTGGCCAAGCGAGTAATGGAATTCTTTAGTTGGCTTTTCCATAATTATCATTTTCTAGGATAAAACATGTTTATTTTAGGTCAACTACTGTACCACGGGGAATGATAATCTACCTTTTATCGGTGTCAGCATAAGGAATAATTCTTGGACAAGTAGCTACCTTATGCAAGTGAGACTTTGCAACATCTAGGAGTGTTACCCCATATCTCATTTTTCCTCATTGGTCATTGGTAGTGACTTTAAGACCTGAAATTTCTTCAAATCCATTAGATAATATGTCTTTGAGTTTTCTATACGTCATCTGCCATGAGGAAATACATGTTTCCATGGTGATGGATTTCAGGGAAAAAAATAGGTGTTTGGGGTTTTATCATCGAAATATTAAATCATTGGCCTTGATTTTTGTTACATATATGATTTATTTTAAGCCCTTCCCAAATCAATGAGTTTCATAGAAATCACAAGAATATTTTTTTGAAATAACAAACACAAAGTTAAAATGTGATTTGCAGCCTGAAAATGAAAATATAACCTCTTTTAACTATCGATAGGAAAATTATGCAAGCCTAATTCAAACACCTCAAATATGAAAAGAAAGGAAAATAAACACTTTAAGTTGTGCTTACTAATTTTCCAAGTGGACATACTATCTTTGTGAAAGTGACAAGTGTCAATTATGGATAGGAGGGGATGGTGAATTATTAATCTAACTCAGTTCTTATGTCAACTCGGAAATAAAATCTGTAAGAGACGAAATGAGTGCCTATGGGACTCATCACGGGAAGCTTGTTAAGGGGATGTGGTATGTGGGTCTTGGGTGTTTCTTCATGGATGAATAGGGGAGAGACACATGATATGGAAAAAAAAATTGTTTGATGAGTCACCCCCAAAAAAAAATTCCAGAAGAAATGAATAAAGCTCCTCCTAAAACCTCTGAGGAAATATTTATGAGGTTCCAAGGAAAGTTAAAAGAATGGAAGGTGACGAGAAAGTTTATGTTTGAAACAAAGAACAATACATGTGGAGAAATTGATCTAAAAATCACTCTTGAATGACCTCAGTTAAGTTATTAATGAATGAAGGTATTACAGACTCATGTGCTAGTGTGTGTCTATGTCATTCTAGGCAATGGATCAATTAGATTTCAAGATACATAGACACTGGAAAATGGAAAACAGTAAGAGAAACACAATAAGCAAATACATGAACACAACAATTAATGAGGAATTCACCCTATTCTCCATGGCTACATCTCCGATCCAGCTTCAGTGTTGGCCTTCTTTTATTGTGTCTTCAAAGAAAAGAATTACAATGAGGAGCTCAATCTAAGTCCCCTAAATAGAACTGCATGGTAGGATGGTTCTTGGATTCCCAAGCCACCAGAGTGCACAGGCTCTTTTTGGCTCTTTTCCTATCCAAGTCTTGACCTATCTGGTCTTTAATGGGAGGAGCCCAATGTGGTGCTCAATTCCCGACAGATCCTCTGAGCTATTGCTTCAACCTCTCAAGATTTCTGTCTACTCGATGCTGCCTTATGTTGTAGGTCAGCTCAGCTCTCTATATTTCTACTTTTTGCTTCACTGTCTCTTATATTCTCTATCTTCATTATCTTCTCCTCTTGTGTCCTCTGTTCTCTGTTTGTTCATGGCATTAAAGCTAATCTATCTCTTATTGCTTGCTTCCTCTTCTGCCCCTGTCGGATCGCCTGCTATTGCTCGCTTGGAGTTCCCCGTCTCTACGTCTTTGTCAACAGATCACAAGGAGAGGCCACTTGTCCTCTCACGAACTGTACCAGCTCTTCCTCGTCGGTTCGGTTTTCTAGTTACGTTGTGGTATGACTCATCCGCCATCTCAGCATCAAATCAAACTTCAGAATTTTTTATGTTGCGTATTAATCACCTGTCAAATCTAGTTCCTCCATCAGGCGCAATCTCCGCTATCAGATCTATAGCCCACAGATCCTACGACATTTTCTCATTTTTCATGGTTTACTCACTCGACTGTTAGTGCATGATGAGTGGTGGTTTTCACTCTCATCTGCTTGCCACATGTCAAGCGCTAAATGGAATCACTTGCTTTTCTCCAAATTCGCTTACCACCCAAGGATGCCCCCGATATACTACCGGTTTTGGAGTGCGGGACCGACCTTTCACCTTAGCACTTTCCCCATGGTTTCCTGGCTTCCATGCGACCGAGTGCTTTGGGGTTTTTTTCCTTCTCAAGAGGTTTTTCCCAATGACATGTGATTAGAAATGGCCCCCTTTTCCCAATCCAGAAACAACCACCTTTTCTCGATCCGGGCTTCCCAAGTGCTAGTTTTGCCTCCTGCATGATCTCCATGGGTCTCGATCAGTGCGCTTTGACCGAGGTCCTCATCGTTCCTCGCTAGATGCAAACTGCCACTTTCAGAGGTCTTCATGATCACTCTTTGTTCACAAATTCAAGGTCTGTCCTATTTTGATACAGTCATGGCATCTTGATTATTTTTAATGGATCCAATTCAGATCACGGCCTTCCCACTGAAAAAGATTTTGGACCACCAAAAGTTGTTTTTCAAGCATCAACTAAGTGAGGGTAAAATTTTCTTACTCGTCCAATCTCTATCCACTTTGAATTGCTTGGCTTTGAACCCTTAAGCCATACTCTGAGGTACTCAACATCTCCTCTGCACATCGTCCTCACCTTCTTGTCTGGGATTGTGTCATCCTACAATTCACTAAGATATTCGGGTAGCAGATCATCAATAGAAGGCAATTGACTCTGCTCTTCGGGATCCTTAATTAGTGAGGGTTCAAACAATCTCAAGCAATATGCATTCACGACTGAGTAGATGTGCATGTAAGCTGTTAGATCAAGGCGAAACGCATTCTCACCAATCTTCTCAAGTATTTTGAAGGGTCCATCCTTGATGGGCTTTATCTTTGTACCTTCACCTTGTATCCTGTCCTTGTTGATATGTAGCCAGACTTGGTCACCAAATTGGAAACTATGCTCCACCCAATGCTTGTCATTTCTTGCCTTGTATTTGGCTTGGCTCTTTTCCAGATGTTCATGTACTTCCTAGTGGATTTCTTGGATTTGTTCGATGAACCTAGTTTCCCTATCCACATCACTATGTCCCTCAACTGTGGTATCTTTACCAAAGACAAAATCCAAAGGAGACCTTGGGGTGAAACCAAAATAGGTCTCAAAAGGAGATCTTTGTGTAGAAGAATGTTTTGCTCTGTTGTAAGCATGTTACACATAACACAAATGTTTATCCCAAAGCTTATGATGTTTGTTGGAATATCCTCTCAGTAACTGGATCATTGTCTTGTTAACTACTTTTGTCTGGCCATCAGTTTTTGGATGAAAAGTTGTGCTTTTCTTCAGTTTGGTGTCCATCCGTTCCCACAGACTTGACCAAAACTTCCCCACAAATTGGGTGTCTCGATTAGATACAATGGAAGTGGGTAGTCCAAAATGAACCCATACATGTTCAAAGAATAGTTTTGCAGTTTGTTCAACTGCAATATGTTTATTACAAGGTATCAAAATACATATTTTTCTGAACCTATCCACAACAACATATAGATAATCATGACCTTTCCTAGATTTAGGTAGTCCTCCAACAAAATCCATGGAAACACTTTCCCAAGGGTCATAAGGAACTCGTAATGGAGTGTACAAGCCTAGTTTTCTATTGTTGGGATTGCTTTTAGCACACATAGTACACCTGTTACATATCTAGAAACTGTCTCATTCATTTTTGGCCAATAACAAAAACTTTGCAGTTGTGCAACTATTTTACTTACCCCAAAGAGACCTGATATAAGAGAAGTGTGTGCTTCTCTAATTATCTTTACTCTCTTAGTTTGTGGAATGCATAACTTCCCATAATGGTATAAGAGTTAGTCCTTTACATGATAATCCAATTCTTCTACTTGTTTTCATTGACTTAAGGTTGCATATACATCTTTTAAGTCTATATCTTGAGCATATTGGTCAATTTAGCTTTCATATAGCATAGAGTTATGCTTATGTATATTCTATGCATTTATAATAGGTCTAGATAACATATCTGCAACTTTATTGTGTATGCCCTTTTTATATTTGATGACTAAATGAAACTGTTGTAGAAAACCCATCCATCTGTAGTGTCTTGATTGCTGCAACTTAGTTAGGGAGTGTAGATATTGAAGTGGTTGATGATAAATATGTATTATTGTCTCTTTGCCCATTAACTAATGTTTCCACTTTTTCACATTTTATACTAATGCATACAATTCTTTATCATATGTAGGATAGTTAACTGCTATAGGATTAAAAGTCTCAGAATGATAACATATGGGTTTACCATGTTGTGCCAACACTGCTCCCATGGCATAGTCACTGGCATCTATTTGGATCTCAAATGGTCTTTGAAGATCAGGCAGTGCTAGTACAAGTGTTGTACTAATCTTTTATTTCAAGGTGTTGAAGGATTTTTGTAGTTTGCATCCCCACTGAAACACCTTGTTCAATCTTGTTAAAGCATGTAAGGGAGCTGCAATTGAGGAAAAGTTAGAAATGAACTTCCTCCAATATTGTGTTTCCCCTAAGAAGCTTCTAACTTCCATAGCAGATTTGGGTTTAGGCCAGTTTACAGTGACTGCCACCTTAGAGGGATCTATCTTCAATTCACCACCCCTACTATATGACCCAAATAATTTAGAGATGTTTTTCCCAATTCACATTTTAAGAGTTTAACACGAAGTTTTTCTCTTTTCAAAACATCTAATGTCTGCTTAACATGTTTTAAGTGTTCTTTAAAAGTTTTACTAAAAATCAGAATGTCATCCAGATACACAATAACAAAACCATCAAGAAAAGGCTTGAGTAAGTAGCAGGAGCATTGGTCAAGCCAAAAGGCATAACCAACCACTCATACAATCCCTGCTTTATTTTGAAAGCATTCTTCCATGCATTTTTCTCTGCAACTCTGACCTGATGGTATCCACTGTGCAAATCCAGCTTGGTGAAATAAACAAGTTCCTTCAGTTGATCTAAAATATCATCTATGCGAGGAAGGGGATAACAATTTTTAATTGTTATCCTATTCAGTGCTCCGTAGTCAATGCACATTCTCCACGAGCCATCTTTCTTTCTCACTAAAATGATTGGTGACCCACATGGTGATGTGCTAGGCCTAATGAAACCCTTCTCGAGCAACTCCTGCACCTGCTTCTTGATTTCAACATTCTCTAAAGCAGAAAACCTATACATCCCAATGTTAGGCAATGGAACATCTTGCTGCAAAATAATATCACATACTATTTCCTTTCTGGGTGGTAGACCTTTAGGTTCCCGAAACAAGATATCATACTCTGAAACACTATTTTCTATATCAGCTTGCTGCTGAGCATTACGGCCCTCAAATATATTGGTTTTATCAGGTTTCTTTTCCTTTACAACCATTATTAAGAATTGTTTGCATGAATTTATCATTATTTTCATCTGCCAAGAATTGATGAGAGTATAATTATTCTTGAGCTTGTGAGCTCTTATAAAGTATTCGATTCCATCTTTAACAAGTAGATACTTGTTTTCAGCTCTATAGAAAATAGCCCTTCTATCATACAAGTAAGGAATTCCTAAAACAATTCCACATATATCCAAAGGAATTATGTCTAACTCAACCTCATCTACAAATGCTAACCCAAAAGAAAACTTGAGTTTGCGCTGTCTAGTCACTTGTAGTTGTGCTTTATCATTCAACCATCCTAATGGGTATGGTTTCTTGTGAGGTGTAGTTGCTAATCCCAATTTCTTTACAATTGCTTCAAAAATCAAATTTACTTGTGAGCCACTATCAAACAAAGTATCAATCTTTTGATGTTTGGAAATAACTCGAATATGGAAAAACTCATGTCTTTTTCTCCCATGTTCTTCATCAATAATAGTTTGAGCAGAATTACTAGTGGATGCTTCAGAATTCTTACCTTTTATACCTGTGGCTACAATGATTGTTTCATTTCCCGAGTCTGACCCCAAATCTTTCTGAATAGCTGCAACAATCTTCTTCTTCTTGCCCTCAGACTTCTTAGGTTTCAGCTCTGGATGCAGAATCCAACAGTTCTCATCATAATGCCCCTCCTTTTTTTAGTGAGTGCATGAAGCTTTGCTTTTCTGCGTAGTGTTAGCCTTCCTTGCTTTCCACTTCTGCTTTATTTTCTCCTTGATCTTGCTTGCAGTGGGTTGGGATGGTCCCCTAACTTCTGGATTTCCATTCTTTCCTCTAGCTTCTAGATGAGTAGCTTGTACAAATACCTCATCTATACTAGTGGGATTAAACATGAATGGTATGCCTCATGTAGCTGTGTAGACCACCAATGTACTTCAAAAGAGTCTCTTGTGAGTCTAACAAGATACCCAACATCAATGCTCTCTTTCTGAATCCTTGAGTATACCCTTGCACACTTTTCCCTTTCAACTGCCAAAGAGTTTACCAACTCATCATGGCTTTTTGCATGTAGGCCAATGGATAGAATTGCTTTTTGATTGCAGCAACAAATTCACTCTAGACAGAGATGGTCTTACCATGTTTTTCATATTAGCTTGGGTTTTTCTTTCCCACCAAACCAAGGCAGTGCCTCCTAGGTGTAGGCTTGCCGGCTGAATTTTTATCTTGTTTGAGTCGATGTTTTGCACTCTACAATACACATCAATTTGTCTAATCCAATTGTCCAACTTTTCAGCATTTAGCTCTCCATCATATATAGGCAAATAAAATTTAACATCTAGCTTAATCAAAGATGCTTTTCTTATAATGCATTAGGGCTATTAGGCGTGTGAGAAAGCTTTCCTCTTTCCCTTTTTTTTTTGGAGTGGTCATTGGGATGAGACTCACTTTTTCTTTATCTTGTTTTAGGAACTTATTGAATCTTCATCCTTGTGCTTTCTAAAGTCCTATACATTTTCTACCATAGACTTTATAGCCTAGGAAAATCTCTATGGAATTGAGAGTCCAGCCCCATAAACCTTCCTCTGAACAATGTTCTTTTCGAGGAAGACCTCTCCCAATTTCAGGATTAGTTTGACCAACTCTCCTTCTCCTATTTGAGCTTTGAATCTAGTGAGTCATTCATAGCTTAAACCCAATCACAGAAGCTGTCCTAAACCTTACAACCTAGAGCTCTGATACCACTTGATCTGATAATCACCCAATGAGTGACATTAGTTGAAGATTTATTAAACAAAGGTATTACAGACTCATGTGCTGGTGTATTTTATGTGTTATTGAAGCAATGGATCGATTATATTGCCAATACACAGACAATTGAATGGAAAGACAACAGAGAAATACAGAATGAAATTACAAGACACAAAAAAATAATAAGGAGTTCACCCTATCTCCAGGGCTACATCTCTGGTCCAACTTTCTGTGGTGGCCTTGTTTTATTGTGCCTTTAAGTAGAGTATTACAATGCAGGGACTCAATGTGAGTGCTCCTGAAGTAGGTTTTCTTAGCAGGGTGTTTCTTGGATTCCCCAAGCCATTGGAGTACACAGACTCTTCTTCTTCCTACCAACTCTGTGACCTTCTGGTCTTTAGTGGAAAGAGCCAAATGTGGTGTTCAGTCTGGACAGATTCCCCTATGGGATGGCTTGAATCTCTCAAGCTCTCTGGTGCTCGATGCTGCCGTTGGTCAGCTCGACCCTCTGTCTCTTTCTACTTTTGCTTTACTGCCTTCTTCTCTGGTTTCTGTCTCTCAGTGTTTATTCCTCCTCTCCGGGGTACGCTCTGACTGACTCTAAGTTCAATTGTGTATTTTGTCTCTGTTAATGGCTTTAGCCATTCGCTCTAATGCCTGTTTGGTTCCTCTTCTGCCTCTGTCGATTCACCTTCTACAGTTGCGCTTGGAGTTCCCTGTTCGGCGTCATCATGAATGCTCAGGGAGTGGCCACTTGTCCTCCTCTAAATGGCGCCAGCTTGCTTCGTCGGTTCGTTTCTTCAGTTACGTCGTGGATGCGTTCTTCCTCCAATGTGGTGGTCAAATGGATTCCAAATCCTTCCAAAACGTGGCTCATTCTTTCATCGATTCCGCATCCTCCATCGGGCGCGATCTCAACCGTCTGATTTGGGGCCTCTAGATCTGACGCCATACGCACGTCTTGCGCGGTTGACTTGCTCGACCGATAGCATGTGATCAACGACAGTTTTCTCTCACCTCCTCTTCCCACGAATCGATCGATGTATGGAATCGCCCCGCTTTCGTCCAAAAACTCTTACTGTTTGTGGGCACATTGATCAATACCGTTGGTTTTCCAGAGTGCGGGTCCTGCCTTTGTACGTTAGCACTTTTTTCTTTTCCGCCCGCGGTTCTATGATTCCTGCACGCGGTCGAGTGCTCAAGGCTCCTCCTTTTCCTGATCCGGGGCTCCCAAGGGCTACTTTGACCTCCTGCGCAGTCTCCATGGGCCTTGTCAGTGCACTTTGACTGAGGTCCTCATCGTTACACGCTGGCTGCCATTGCCACTGGTTCAGGGGTGTCTTTTTTATTGTTGTTTTGGAATTTTTAGAGATTTTTCTCGACCTGATACAGTCATGGTTCTTTGACATTTCTTGATGGATCTAATTCGGATCAGTTTTCTACATCGTTTTTCATGTTGTTCATTTTTTTTTTTTTAAGTACATAATTTTCTTTTCTTTGCAACAGACCATTCAAACATAAACAACGAGTTATATGAACCAATCATTCAAAATCATTTTTATAACTGGTTCATATCGATATTAATATTATGGATTCATATTACATCATGAAATGCAAAAATGGAGGTTTTGAATATTGGCCGTCACCATGGCCAATATTCATTTTTTGAATATTGGCCACGATTTTATTCTATTTCCATGGTTTTTTCTATTGTATTGTGAAATGAGGCTTATATTTGTAGAATTTTTTATATCATTTGGTTCATGTAACACTAGATTTTTTTATTTTATTTTATTTATTTTTATTTTTATTTATTATTATTATTATTATTATATTATTTTATTATTATTAATTATTATTATTATATTTATATTTTTTTTTTTATTTTTATTTTTTATATTTATTTATTTTATTTATTATTATTAATTATTATATTATTTTTTTTTTTTTTTTTTTTTCAGGTAACATTATAACACCAAGTTTTCTAACATAAATACAAATAGGGTGTTATGTTTTATGTATATACATATATATGTGTGTATGCTTATTTATTTGTGCATGTCTTTATTGATTTTTCTTTTCTTTTTTTGTCTTTCAAATGCAGATATGGACAATAATGATGTCATCTATTATTCCAGAATAGTGCACAATATTACTGGAGCCATAAGTTTCCTTTCGTATCTTCGGAACAAGTTTGATAGAAAACATGGGTTCCATCCTTCTTTTATTCATGACCATATTCGTGTGCTAGATGAAACGAAGAAACACGTAAAATACTTGTTGCATGTGGACTACAGGGAGTGTGGGAGGAGAACAACAAGGAATTGGTTGAAAAGCATTAAGTATTGTGATCATTCTCCTATTGATTTGAATTG
Source organism: Pinus taeda (assembly GCA_000404065.3). Taxonomy (NCBI): domain Eukaryota; kingdom Viridiplantae; phylum Streptophyta; class Pinopsida; order Pinales; family Pinaceae; genus Pinus; species Pinus taeda. The sequence continues at coordinate 183,456 of APFE031182305.1, forward strand.
GTGCTACTTTTGTCATTGGTCTAGTTGTGTTTTGGAAGAGGCCACTCCATAGATGACTTTTGGTGGAGTGTTTCAAGTTCAAATTTGTAGTGGAATTATTTGATGGAAAGGAAACGAAAAATATATGTTAAGACTCAGTGTTCTTTCTATGGTTGCAAAGTTGGTGAAATTGATTTTTTATTCTCATTGTTGTTGTTATGTAGAAAATTGTATATATATGGTCTTAAAATGTCCTATTATGTTGTTCTTCTTTAAATTCAATGTGTGAAATTTAGATGTGTTTTTTGCATTTATGTTCCTTTGCTCCAATGGTCATGTTACTATTTTATTTTTTTCTCTTGCATTTGTGATTGTTGTGGTCTTTTATGTGGATCCCTTCACTTTTTTCATGTCTTTCATAAATGAAACTATTGTTTATATTTATAATATTATTGTTAGGATTTCATGTTCTAGATGTTTATATCAATATTCTTGAGATTTACACTATTAATACATTCATCTATTGATATTAATGTATTTATGGCTTAAAATTTATTTATTGTTTATAATGTAGTGATATAAATGTGTTATTATTAATGTGATGATGATTTATCATGTTTTAATGCTTTATGGTTTACAATGTGGTTCTTATATTGGTTGTGGTTTATGTTTTTATTATTGTTTTGTGTTATAACATTATTTATGTTTATAATATTGATACCATGGATTTAGGGCTTAGGGGTTTGAAAATATTTAATATGACATATATTCTCTCATTTTCAAAACCAATCATCATGAGCATTGTCGAACATTACGTTATAATGAAGATTGTCTTGAGATGAAAACCATAATCAACCATCACAAATCATTGTCAACCATGGTCCAATGCTGCATTCAAACAAAGATTGTCTCAATATGAAAATCAACAATGGTAAAGGATGGTCATTGATATTTATTTTTTGATTTATAATATTTATCGTGGGGTTTAGACAACTTGGATTTATAATATTAATCCATTGGGGTTAAAATATCAATCCTTTCCATTTTTAATATTGATCCCTTGCATTTTTTGATCCCTAAGGTTTATAATATTTTTCTCTTTGTTGTATAAGATTAATCTCTTGCAATCCATGGGGCTTTGGATTGACGATGAATGGGTGCACTGTTAAGGCACTCCCTGCGATAGGTCACTGGTTCAAATCCCACGTCGTTGCTTACCTACCAAAAAAAAAACAATAGATTAAACCCTTGGGTTTATCTATTCTTTGAGTTTATAATACTAATAATTCCTCTGGTTTATCATTTTATCCCTTGGGTTTATTAATCCCTTTACTTTAAAATATTAATTTCTAGGGTTTATTAATCATTTAAAATTTTAATCTTAGTTTGGTGGGTTTATTTATTCCTTGGGTTTATTGATTTCTTGGGTTTATTAATCATTTGTTTTTATAATATTAATCCCTTGGGTTTATAAAATTAAAAATTCATTGGGTTTATTCATCCCTATTATTTATAATATTAATAATCCCTTGGATTTATAATAATAATAATCCCTTCGATTTATTAAAACCCAATATTAAGGGTTTAATCCATTAGTTTTATAATGTTTACCTCTTTAGTTTATTTATTCTTTGGGTTTATAGCGCTAACAATGTATAAGGTTTATTGATCGCTTGGGTTTATCATATTAATAATCATGCTACTTTATGAATCCTTTGTTTTTAGAATATTAATTCCTAGGATTTATGAACCTCTTGTGTTTGTAATATCGATCCCTTGTGCTTCTTGATCCCTTAGGTTTTTAATATTTATCCCTTTGGTTCACTAATTCATTGGGTTTATAATATTAGACGGCTAATTTTGTTAGTTCCTTGTGTTTATAAAATTAATAATCCCTTTGGTTCATTAATCCCTTGAGTTTAAAACATTAATTCTTTGGGTTTGTTAAGGAACTTTGTTGAATATGAGATTCGTGAAGCTCTTCCTATGATTGTTCAGGGCACTACGGGCACTAGGAAGTCTTTCCTTATCCATTGTATTTTTGAAGCTCTTTATAATTCATCAAGAAATGGAAGAAGCACTTTGCTTCTTCTTGCCCCAATAGGCATAACTGCTTTTAATATACATGCAAAAACAATACACTCAGCTCTAAAAATTCCAATTAAAGATGTGTAGCCATTATAGGGGTAGTCACTTGCAGTATTCCAAGAAGAAATGCGACATGTTAGATATATATTGATTGATGAAATGAAATTTCTAGGATCAAGGTTTCTTATGCAAATAGATGCTCAATTACGAGAAGCATTTCCAGAGAAAAAAATTGTCCTTTTGGTGGCAGATCCATCATCCTAGTGGGTGACCTTGACCAACTGCTTCTTGTGAGAGATAAGCCTTTGTATGCAGGTAATACAACTAGGAAAGTCTTATGGAACAAATTCAACATTGTTGTCACTCTTGACACAATCTTTCACCAACAAGGGAATAATGAGAAACAATCTTGTTTTCGTAGAGTCCTCAATAACATAAGAAATGTAGAACCTGTTCTTGAAGATTGGGAGTTTCTTATGTCACGGGCTGATATGAGGTTGCATCCTAGAGAAAGAGATCTATTTAATGCAACAGTTCACATGTTTCCAACAAATAATTTGGTCTCCTTCCATAATAGGAATATGTTGAAATCATTAAATTCTCCAATTGCACGATGTATTGTTGAGCATTCAAATCATTTAGAAATCATTGGTGTTGATGATGATCAATTGAAATGTGAAGTTTTGTTGTGTTGTGGTCAGCGTGTTATGTTGACATGTAATTTATGGGTTGAAACTAGCTTGGTGAATGGTGCACTTGGTTATGTTAAGGATAAGTTTTATATGCCTACCTCTAAGCCACCTCAACTTCCAATGTTCACAACTGTTGTTTTTGATAAGTATGTTGGTGTTCCATTTGATGCAAGCAATCCAAACATTGTGCCTATCAAACAAGTGATAAGAGGAAATCATAAACGAATTCCTTTGAAGATTTCATGGGCTCTTACAATCCACAAGTTACAGGGATTGAATTTAGAATGAGCGTTAGTCGATATCAAGAATAAAGAGGAGAAAGGCCTTACCTTCACAGCCATATCAAGAGTGAAATCAATAGATGGTTTACGCATTGCACCGCCTTTCTCTTTTTAATGTTATGCCAAGATCAAAGATAGTGCACATGTTACAATTAGGAAGAAAGAAGAGGAGCAGTTGAAGTCCATATCGCTATGACATACAACTAATAACATTGTGACCTTCTTTATAGTACGATTTTTTAATTTATTTTATTTTCCTCTTGATTTACTTTTAATATAATAATCATTTTCATATATTTATGAGATTAATAAATTCATCATCTTCATAGTAATATTTGAGAGAGTTGTTTACATCATTTTTCATGTTGTTCAATTTACTTACTTTTTTTTAAGTGCCTCTTGTTGTTTTCTTTGCAACAAACCATTCAGACATCAACGAGTTATATGAACCAATCATTCAAAATCATTTTAATAACTGGTTCATATTGTTACTAATATTGCGGATTCATATTACATCATGAAATGAAAAAATGGAGATTTTGAATATTGGCCACAATTTTACTATATTTCCATGCTTTTTCTATTGTATTGTGAAATGAGGCTTATATTTATAGAAATTTTTATATCATTTGGTTCATGTAACACTAGATTGTTTTTTTTTCATTTAACATTATAACATTAAGTTTTTTAACATAAATACAAATGGGGTGTTATGCTTTATGTATATACATATATATGTGCATGCTTATTTATTTGTGCATGTCTTTATTGATTTTGATTTTGTATTTTTGTCTATAAAATGCAGATATGGACAATAATGACGTTATCTATTATTCCAGAACAGTGCACAATATTGCTGGAGCTATAAGTTTTCTTTTGTATCTTTGGAACAAGTTTGATAGAAAACATGGGTTCCATCCTCCTTTTATTGATGATCATATTCATGTGCTAGATGAAATGAAAACACATGTAAAATACTTGTTACATGTGCACTAGAGGGAGTCTTGGAGGAGAACAAGAAGGAAACGGTTGGAAAACATTACGTATCATGATCGTTATCCTGTTTATTTGAATTGGTGCCACTTTTTTCATCGGTATGGATTTTTTTGAAAGAGGCCACTCCATAGATGACTTTTGATGGAGTGTTTCAAGTTCAATTTTGTAGTGGAATTATTTGATGTAAAGAAAACAAAAAATATATGTTAAGACTCAATGTTCTTTTTGTGGTTGCAAGGTTGGTGAAATTGTTTTTTTTTTTTTTTCATTGTTGTTGTTATGTAGAAAATTGTATATATATGGTCTTAAAATGTCCTATTATGTTGTTCTTCTTTAAATCCAATATGTGTAATTTAGATGTGTTTTTTGCATTTATGTTCCTTTTGTCCAATGGCAACGTTACTATTTTATGTTTTTTCTCTTGCATTTTTTATTTTTGTAGTCTTTTGTGTGGATCACTTCACTTTGTTCATGTACTTCATAAATGAAAGTATTGTTTACATTTATAATATTATTGTTGGGCTTTCATGTTCTAGATGTTTATATCAATATTCTTGAGATTTATACTATTAATACATTCATGTATTAATATCAATGTATTTTTGGCTTAAAGTTTATTTATTGATTATAATGTAGTGATATAAATGTGTTATTATTAATGTGATGACGATTTATCATGTTTTAATGCTTTATGGTTTATAATGTGGTTCTTATATTGGTTGTGGTTTATGTTTTTTATTATTGTTTTGTGTAATAGCATTATTTATGTTTATAATATTAATACCATGGATTTAGGGTTTAGGGGTTTTAAAATATTTAATATGACATATATTCTCTCATTTTCAAAACCAATCATTGTGAGCGTTGTCAAACATTGCGTTCTAACGAAGATTGTCTTGAGATGAAAACCATAATCAACCACCGTGAATCATGATCAACGATTGTCTAACGCCACATTGTAACAAAGGTTGTCTCAATATGAAAATCAACGATGGTTAACAATGATCATTGGTAGTTATTTTTCAATTTATAATATTTATCGTGGGGTTTAAACAACTTGGATTTATAATATTAATCCATTGCGGTTAAAATATCAGTCCTTTCCATTTTTAATATTGATCCCTTGCATTTTTTGATCCCTTAGGTTTATAATATTTTTCTCTTGGGTTTATAAGATTAAAACCTTGGGTTTATTTGTTCTTTGAGTTTATAATACTAATAATTCCTTTGGTTTATCATTTTATCCCTTGGGTTTATTAATCCCGCGACTTTAAAATATTAATTACTAGGGTTTATTAATCGTTTAGGATTTTAATTTTATTTATTAAGTAGAGTTTTAGCGTAAATCACATGAAGAAAATCTTTGTCGATGTGTTTTGAACCAACTAGTGTGGTTCATCGTCAGGACAAGTTGAATGAACAGATCTCACTTTTCATATTAAATAGATAGCAAAACTTTCTAGACCAGGTAACGGCTACAAAGACAACGACTAGATTTGACCAGGAAACGACTAGCTGACTTAGATAAGGGTTAAAAACTTTATTAAATAGGTTAATATTTCTATTAAAATACGAAAATGATCATTTTATAATTATAAATATATATTAGAAAAAGTAAATTTGAATAAGTAAAAAATACATTAATAAAAAATTGTTAGTTATCACAGTTATTATAAAAGTTAGCTATAGAGTAATCTGTAAATAGTTAAATTATATTTTTAATTAAAATATAAGTTAAAAGGACATATATT
>APFE031182313.1:0-13275 GCA_000404065.3 Pinus taeda
TTTCCAAGTTGGTGACCAAGTCTGGTTGTATATCAGCAAGGACAGGATGCAAGGTGAAGGTAAAAAGCTAAAGTCTATCAGGTATGGACCCTTCAAGATACTTGAGAAGATTGGTGAGAATGCTTTTTGCCTTGATCTATCATCTTACATGCACATCTACTCAGTCGTAAACGCAAATTTCTTGAGATTGCTTGAACCTTCGCTAATTGAAGATCCCGAAGAGTAGAGTCAATTTCCTTCTATTGATGACCTATTACCTAAATATCTTAATGAATTGCAGGAAGACACAGATCTAGATAGGAAGGTGAGGATGACGTGCAAGGTAGATGTTGAGTACCTCAAAGTTGGGCTCAAGGGTTCAAAGCCGAGTAGTGCAAAGTGGATAGAGATTGGAAAAGTGAGACAATTTTACCCTCACTTAGTCAATGCTTGAAAACCAACTTTTGGTGGGCCAAAAGCTTTTTCAGTGGGAAGGTCATGATCCGAATTGGATCCATAAAAAATTCTCAAAGTTCAATGACTGTATCAAATCAGGACAAACTTCAAAAAACTTGTGAATGAAGAGCTATCAGGAAGACCTCTGGACAATGGCAATTTGTAGCCAGCAAGGAACGACGAGGACCTCGGTCAAAGCATGCTAACCGAGGCCCATGGAGACTGCGTAGGATGAAAACTAGCAGTTAGGAAGTTCAGATTGGAAAATGGAGGCCATTTCTAATGTGCGATTAGAACTTATCATGCATCGCTAGGAAAAACCCCTCAAGAAGGAAAAGCCCCGACTGCTCGGTTGCATGGGAAGCTGGGAAATCGTAGGGAAAGTGCTAAAGTAAAAGGCAGGCCCTGCACTCCAAAACCGGTGGAATATTGGAAGCATGTTGGGAGGTAAGCAGATTTGGTAGGAGAATGAGCGATTCCACACATTGCATGACGTGTGTCTAGCAGATGAGAGAGAAAACTACATCGCGTTGCAGGCTAATGGCCATGCAAGTCAACCACGCGATAAGAGTGAACATCGTAGGATATGGGGGCTCTAGATTTGACAACAAAGATTTCGCCCGATGAATGACCGAATCTGGAGGGAGAATTAAGTGGCAGTGTATAAAAGTCTAAAACCCGATTTGATCGCTAAGTTGGTGGATGAATCATTACACAATGTAACCGAAATACCGAACCGTTTGAGGAAGAGATGGCACAGTTCATGAGAGGACAAGTGGCCACTTCCTTGCGAAACATTACACAGTGGTGATGATGCAGAGGCAAGGAACTCCAAGAAAAAAGCAGTAGGCGATCTGAAGGGGTGGAAGAGGAAGCGAACAGTGATGACACAAATTGGATTTAAACCATGAATAGACAGAGAATAGAAACAAGCAAGAGAGAGCTATAAGAAATAAGGAGACAGTGAGATAGAGAGATAGAACATAGAATAAGCAAGAAGCAGAAAATAGAGAGCCAAGCTAACCTACAGAGTAAGGTAGCATCAAGCAGACAGAAGGCATGAGAGGTTTGAGCAATCCCTAAGAGGATATATATCAGGAACTAGGTACCAAATTAGACTCATCCCATTCAAGACCAGTTGAGTTCGAGATTTAGTAAGGAATAGTCTGTGCACTCTAGTGGCTTGGGGAATCCAAGACCCACCCTGCTAAGCATCATCTGTTTCAGGAGACTCAAATTGAGCTCCTCATTGTAAAAACTCTACTTTAAAGACACAATAAGAAAAGGCCACCACTGAAAGCTGGACTAGAGACGTAGCCCAGGAGGGTTGGGTGAACTCCTTATTAATTTTTTGTGTTCTTGTATTTTCTTACTGTGATTCTCTTACTATTTTCCATTTTCCAGTGTCTATGTATTTTGCAATCTGTCGATCCATTACCTAAGATAACATAGACACACACCAACACATGAGTCTGTAATACCTTCATTCATTAATTAATTATCCGGGATCACTCAAGAGTAATTTTTAGATCAAGATGACTTGTAAAAGGTTTAATAATTAAAATGTAGCCTAACTTTCTTGACCCTAGGTGTCTGGATACATTCTCCATGGTCCATGAAAAGCCTATATAAGGAAGATCATTGTAGGGGAGAGAAGGGGACATGGAGACATATTGTAGGTAAATTCTAGTGGAATTCTTAGGAGAAAACTCTTTACATGTTTAGGTGAGCCTATCTTGGAATATTAGGTAGGGAGGGGTAAAAGTTCAAGAAGTTGGAAGGGGATGTTTGGATCTAAGTTATAACATTATAAATTATAATCATTCCATCTTCATTAATGTTCATTTTAGTATAGCTCCCTTAATTCTCATGTTCATTTGGTTGCATTGGTATTGATATGTAATGCATAACATTAGATATATTATATATTGTATGCTTGGTAGGATAATTTTGGTTCCTTGATATGTGTGTAGGATGTAGGTATGAGTAGCTAGGACAAGGTCCACAGGAGCTAGATCAATATTCCACACAGTTCATTGACAAGGATCTATGACTGATCTAGGTGGATATTGGTGGCCACCCACCTATTCCACTTAGACCCCCACCACTGTTTCTTTTTTTAGTTTCCTTATTTGTAGCATAGTTTACTATTTTTGGCAGTTTTTCGGGTCCTGAACTTCTGAAGTTGTTTTGAGGCCTTAAATGATGTATTTTTGGGAAGATCGAGACCAACACGGATTGCTAACCGATGCTGGTCATTCAAAAGTTGTAGTCCTTGGATAGATCTTTCTAACAAGGTATTTTGTGTGTCAAACAGAGATCATATGCCAAAGTTATGACCTCAGGAAATTGATGTACCAATTTACCCAAACAGGACCCATAGTTTGGCGCTTCACCTCCTAGGGTTAGGTTTTTGGATGTTTGGAGTTTTCCATTGTTTCTTAATAATAAATAACCCTTTGAGTCTCATTGTAGCATAGTTCAGAGGCATGTAGCCGCCACATCTCTTCTCAGAGATAAGCTACCATCACCCGAGCTAGTCTTATTTTCGATTCTGTTTGTAAGCATATCTCGGTATTTGATATTAATGAAATGAAGTTGTATTTATGGTTATATCTATAATTTGTTTTGTTCCTGTTTAAATCTAGATCGGTTGTATCAGATCTTGATGAGAATCATCATTGGGTAATTATATGGGCCTTAATTCACCTCCTAGCTTAGTCAAACCTGCATTTCTCACAACTTATTACATGTTTTTTATTATATTTTGTTTATGAGATGAGTTAGAGTTGGATATTATGCCTAGTGGACTAATATGCATTGACTGTGAGATTGAAGGAGAAAATCAAGGGATTTTGGAAAATACTAAGGTTAAAACTCAAATGGGACAAGGGAGAGGGATTGTAGGAGGTAAATCCTCCTCATTTACTTCTCCCCCATTCAAATATTCCTCCATCCATCACACCAGCTCGGAGTGCAAGCAGGAAAGCCATGTGGATTAGAAGGCAGTCGAGCAAGTGAGAGAAAAATAGCTAGTTTATCTCGAGTTTGGGATCTGAGCCCCCCTAATTTTGAGGAATTCATTGGGGACGTCAGTTGTATAAGTATAGAGGCCAAGAGCCTCATTAGGATTCAAATTTTTGTTGCAAAACTCTAAGCTATTTTCGAGCTCCAGACTTGTGAAAGTTTTATTGATGATTTTTTCTTTTGGTAATAAGAATGAGTTTTGTTTTGAGCCAACTAAGTTAACTCAAAGGACTAAAGCTCTTGGGTTAAGACCCAACCCTAGCAGCCAAGGCTCCTCTTTCTTGTATCTGTATGTTTAGATTAGTATCATAGCTTCATTTTTAATTTGCCTTTAGATTTGTTTTCATTGCGAGTAATGTAGATTGGTTTGGTTTTTTATTAGCTTTCTTCCATTTGTGCCTTACTTCATTAGCAGGTTAGTAGGGATAAAAGGAATACCACAAGGTTGTTAGTGGGTGTCTTGACCTCATTTCCTACCTTTGGGATCATGATTTGAGGAAGGGACCTTTATGCATCCCCAAAAACAAAGATTTCTATTTCTTGCATAAGATTTAGAGTTTACTGTATTTAAGTTAGAATTGGATTAGTTTTGCAAAGTAGGATTTCATTGCCAATTCTTCTATCTTCACTCTTGCACTAGATCTCATCCATGCGTTCATCCCTTTCAGTAATTTTCCTCATGCATAATGTAGGCATTTAGTTCATTAATTCTATTTTTCTAGCTTATGGGAATGCTTCTTGTTTACATAACCTTTTAGGAGTTATACATGTTTTATGTAGAGAAGGTTCTTTAGGAGTAGAGAAAGACTTGATAGCCAGTAACCACCTTCCACCTCATCCACCATAGTCGTTCCTTTTTTTCAACATTGCCTTCACTACCTTTCATCATTTTACATAGAAATTCTTCCAAGCACATTGAACAAATCCAACCATCCTCTATCTTTGTTGTTGACTTATGAGTGATCCTAGACCTTTCCTCACTTCATTCTGCCCATATACCATCTTCCCTAAGCCTTCCATCTCCTCCATCACCTTCCATTTTTCTTGGCTGTATCCTATAGGTTTACAAGGAATCCTATAGGTTTCTAGTACATCCTATAGGTTTTCTTGAAATGGGCTATTTTGAGGACAAATTGAAGGAGAACCTCTAGGAAGTCACAAAATTCCTCGCAAGGGTCTCCCACACCATCCAACCATCTCCTAACCCTTCCAGCCATCGTCCAACATCCTTAATTCACCTACCACATCACCCAAAGAAATTAGTTTGCATACTTGATTTTCAATGAAAAGAAAAAAATACAAACAAATTTATTTCAGTCCCTTTACTTGCACATTAGTGATGTTTGATGCTTCTTACTTCGATGCTTAGATAGTGGCATTTGGTTCATGTTAATTAGCATTATTGCAAATCATAGTTTCTTGGCAGGTAATTAGGAAATGGTGTGATTTAGCATTGAATTTTGGTCTTTTCCATTATTGCAGTAGAGTATCTTTCCTGTAGAGCAGATTTCCCTTTCTTCCATCAAGAAACCAAGCTTCTTCTGACTCCATAGAAGTTTGCCTTGATAACCCTAGTGGTCTCTTGCTAGCTAAACCGTGATAAAAGTAGAACCATCACTTTTACTTGTGTATACAACATTGTCATCTCCAAGTTTGTACGAAACCTGGGTTGACAAAGTAAGGTTGGTACCCCATCAGTTGCAACATTCTTGCTGCAATACTGGTGCTCATCACTTTTGGGCGTCGTTGCCAGGTAGGTTTTTGAGTAATATGTGAATATTGCTTCTTTCTTCTATTTCTTGTCTCTAATATTCTAATATTAGTTTATTTTTGCAAAAGTAATTTAGTTTCTTCCTTTTTCATTCTGAATTTTCTACTTTCCTTTCCATTTTGCAAGAGAGATTTCATTTTAGCCAGTATTTTTTCATTCATTCAATAATTTTCATTTAATTAGTAATTTCAATTCTGCAAAGTACTTTCCAAGTTTGAAAAAACACAAAAGCAACCCAACAAAAAACATTTTCTTTCATGCCTCGTAGGAATAGGGATAACTTAGGAAATGTTTTGCCAAATACCCCCACTGCATGATCTGAAATGATCATATGTTAAAACTGAAGTAGAATTGATTATGCCAACAGTGAAATGAATGTTAATTTAAACTGTTGAAACTGTGAGAACTGTGTGATAAGAAAGACTTTACGATAGATGATAAAACATAAGTAAGATGCAAAATAGAAGTGAAAATAGAAAATACACAATGATACCAGAGATTAAGATTGATTACGAAGTTTGTCCCTGATGGACTACGTCTCCGAGTTCGCTTTCAAGATGGGCGACCTCTTTATCAGTATTGAAACCGAAGAGGTCAATTACACAACAACTTGACAAATATGAATATGCATGTAGGTACTTTTGGTCACTATCATAAGAAATCTCTCTGAACAGCCTTTACAATGCCTGTCACAGTTCCTAATTCTGACTCTAGATTCTCCTGTTACACTGAAAACAAAATCAACTATAACCTCCAGAACCTGCATATAAAACCAAAAACCACTCTCTTCCACTTCAATGAGCAAAAAAACCTTTTAAACCATGGAAATACATTCTAACCTCCTCAGGCTAAGTTTAGGAGTGAATGAGCTGACTTCAGGCTTTGTTTGGACTCAGTCTTACCATGCTTTGACACCTAGGGACACTATACATGGGCTTTGAATAAATTTTAAAAAACAAACTGTAACAAAACCCAAATTTGGACTTTGGATAAGGGTGCAACCATCAACGGTTTGCTAACCACGCATAGAGGAGAAAACCAGCATGTGACTACCATGGTCTGACCATAGGTTGCCACCTCTGCATTGATCCCTGGTGGTCTTGGCTTATAACACTCCGATGGTTTGCATGTGACAATTATGTTTAACAACCTCCATGGTTTGATAACCTGCCATGTTAGCTGTAACCTCCATCGACTATTTAACTCTTGTTCACATGTCATATCCTATTACAATAGCTACTATAGTTAGAGACCCCGATGTGGTTTAGTTCTAGTGTAATTTATAAACCCCGATGCCTAATCTTTGTTGCTCACATGGAATAGTTTCTGACACAGTCTTCTCCACGGTTATGACTGTTATATAAATTTTGTAATGTTGTTTAATATTAATTCATTGTATTACTGTTAGCTCTGCTACATGTTGCGGATATTCGAGGAGTAGAAGCAGGCTCAGTCCCTAGTTTTTCTTGGAGGAGGCCTACACTAGTTATTCTCACCTTCCCCTTCACCTTACTCGTCCTCTTTTCACCTTCATTTCTCGGGCTTCTTGCTAAAAATCACATCAAAGAACTTTTTCTCTTAAGCCCAAGCGCTAAAGCCTAAACCCCCATACAACCATGATCACATGACCTCGTGCCTCCGTAACCCATTGTCGCCTTTTAATCATGGCCACTGATCGTCGCACCTTGATCTAATGGTCCCCCACCACATTCAATGAATAACTTGCCCGTTTGATTCACCACTGTCGGATCACCTCCACCACGATCGGACGGTGTTTGCTCTCCCCACGCCCATGAAGTAACATCACGATAACTTGCGATGGAGGGAGGTTTTTGCTTTTTCCTACTGCCATGCATCACCCTCTGAATGGTATCGCATGCCCTTGTACCTTTACTGCCCATCGTCCAAAAGCAGTGTGATCAATACCACTTACCACTCATCCTCCATCCTCGCCCATTAACTCCCGCGCGTCTCCTCCGTCTAATAACCATTGCATCTGTCCGCCCGAGATCCTACGACCCACGATCATCCTGCTCCCATATCTCCTGGTACTCCCTACCAAGCAATCCTAGCCGTCCATTTTCTAGATCCTATGGCTGATCTTCCCCCATCATCCAACCCATCCATTTGCCATGCAGTATGCGACCCTTGATCGTTCCATGCACTCGAAGGATGAAGGTGACCAGTTTTCAGTATTGTTCCCATTTGCTCCTCAAAAGCCACGTTCAAGAAATAGTATGGCCGAGGAGGAAAAGGACAGAACCCAAGTAGGTGAATGCATTTAATAGTTATGGAATTCCATCCTACACGACACTCCATCTGCCCACAAGGACAACAGAGCACCTGATAAGATCGGATTTGTTCACTGAAGCAGGCAAATTGCACTAGGGACTCCATTAAGTAGTTAAATTGGTGGTCAATTATGACCCCTCCATACTTAAAATGGCTAAGTGCCTTTGTATTCGAACTCTATATATACCTAGTAACCAGATGTAATCAAGGTTGATGGTTGTTGTTTGATGTAAGGTTCAACTTCTGGAGACTGTAACCGATTTGATACTTGCAGTGCCTCGTCTTCATTTTCAACTAATACAAGCTTCTTTTGTTGTTAATTTCTCACTTTCCATTCCTATTCTCTTCTAGGTTGTGCCTGTTATGCAATTTTCCTGAACTCTTGATGTTGAGCATTAGAGGAGCTGTCATCCTACCTTTGTGTTAGAATCTTGCATGTATCAGTGAATGCGTTATTCAGATTTCTTTTCACTTAATGCCAGAGAGCTATCATCCTGTCTGTGCATTAGGAAGTTAGATTTGTAGACCTCTTTACTAGTTGCAACCAGCCATCACAAGGTCTTGTGCATCTGCTGGTGTGGTCAGTATTCTCCATATTCACCTAACCCTTAAACTGTGAGTAATTGGTGGTCTAAAGCCTTGTAGTTTGGGGGTGTTCACGCATGTCTGGAGTCAAGCAAAGTAGGAGTGGTTATTTGGCTTGAACAAGCATCATTCCTTCCATTCATCCATCTGCAACATTAAGTTGAATTAGTAATGTCCCGAGCATCTCCGAGCTACAACCTGGGAGAGTTCCTTGGGGTGATAAAAATTACAATATGCCAAGAGGGGTATATAACATAGGTTTATGTGTTTTGTATAGTTTTACTACATAGATTTGTAATGTAACATGCCCAGTAGGGTTTAGGACTTAGGTAATGGCTTAATGCTTTAGGTTGTAATGTATTTAATGTATGGTTTAGGATAGGCTTTTAGTGTTAGGGTTTTAAGCTTAGGTTTTACATTAGGTTTTTTTTTTAAATAACCTATTTACAACCTAATGTCACAAAGAAACATTAGCAACATCGCATGACAACAACCCATCAACAACCAAATCCTGCAAAGTGGACAACAACCATGTGTTGACAACCATATCCTGGCAAAACTAATGACAACCACATGTTGGAAACCAGGTACAAAACCATATCCTTCGAACACCATGAAAACCGTAGACATTACCTGAACAACTTGAAGCTTAAAAAACACTGTCGAAGTTGATGACACCAGACATTAAATACTAACAACAACACTGAACCTATGTAATTGATCTGACGAGATCCTCCTGGATCAATCCTCTCCACTTGAAAGATTTTGAACCACAAACATTTGTCTAGACAAAGAGTAAATGAGTGTAGATATCCCTCACTCTCCACCTTAGCTTGATGATGTACCAATACATTCGATCAATCACCTGCAAGTGATGACCCTGATGATGATGACCATGGCACATTTTGAATCAGTGACCTGTTCCATCCATCTGCAGTATGAACAACTTACGAAGATGGTCAAACAACCTGTTATGAACATGGCAATTGATTTATTTCCATGAAAAAGCATGAGATAACGATTCATAATCATATTTGAAAATAGTCTCTACAGGATGTTGTTCAATACCATTGACATGTATTAACAATCTATATTTTAGAATGGTAGAGACAATCAAAGACATTTTTGTCATCAAACCAACTACTTGACTTGTGATACTTTCCTTATTCCTGATTACTAAGTGAACTTGCTGCAATAAACTCATCAAACTGTAAGATGAAAACTGTTGCAACTTATTTTGTCTTTGAAAGTATTGAATTTGTTGTTGATTTGTTTGAATCCCTGTTTCTTCATTTATTAAATGTTATTTACATTGATTAGCACTTTCCCCTGATGCATAAGTTTTCCTTAGATGTTTTGGACACTTTGACATTGCTTTAGAAAAGGATTTAATATGAAAAAAACATGGCTTCCTCTCCACTTGAAAAGAGGCTTCCAAAATGTTTGAAACATGAAATGGTGAGACAATACAAGAGAAATTTAACGATGACTTTCCCCAATACTGACTTGCATCCCTGTAATTATTAACTTCCAAACTTGGGCTGAATTGATTCATTCTAACATTAGGAAGAGGATCTTTAGAAATCAACTATAATTCATGTTGTATTCCCTTTTTATGAGTAATATGTTTGGTTTCTTTAAATAGAACTGGAAAAATTTCTACCTCTTTGATCAAACCATTTTTAAGCTAAGACTCATAACCTAAACAAACATCATGTTGTTTCTTATGTTGTTCCTTTAAACACATGATTACAAATCTTTTATTTGAAATTATTAATCGCTTCATCTGATTAGAAACAACAAAATTCAAGTGATTTTTACTTTTATGTTCCCTAACAATAAATTCAACCCCATCTTTCTTAAGGTGATATTTATGCTCTCTTATGTAAAATACTACATCATGATCATAAAGATAAGGACTTCCTAAGACAACTCAACATATGTCTACTGGAACCACATCTAATTCCACTTCATCAATGTAATTAGATGTAATGGAAAACCTTAATCAACATTGTTTTGTGACTTTTATCTGAGTTGATTTATTTAGCCATCCTAATGGGTAAGGCCTTAGATGATTTTGTGTCTCTAAACCCAAGTTCTTAACTAAATATTCAAATATTAAATTGGCTTATGATCCACTGTCAAACATTGTGTCTATCTTTGTGTGCTTATAAGTTATTCTTATGTTAAATAATTCAACTCCTTTATCCTCATTTGAAATATTTATGTTTGATGAAAATGAAATAGTATTTGAAATTGAACCAGTGTCATAATTTGTACCTGTCGTAACCATGACAATTATCCTTGTTTCATCACCTGAATTAGAACCTAGATCTTGCTCGACTGTTGCAACTGCCTTCTTTTCGTCCTTCTCCTTAAGGAAATTTTTAGGCTTAAGTTCTGGATGAAGTTTCCAACACTTAGATTCATCATGACTGATTCTCTGGCAATGAGAACAAGTAGGTCTTTCCTTCTAAGCTATCACTAATTTCTTTCTCTTCGAATTGTTCTTCCCCTTACTGTCATTGGAATCT
The DNA here is from genome assembly GCA_000404065.3 of Pinus taeda. Taxonomy (NCBI): domain Eukaryota; kingdom Viridiplantae; phylum Streptophyta; class Pinopsida; order Pinales; family Pinaceae; genus Pinus; species Pinus taeda. Next base: position 10,645 of record APFE031182313.1, read on the forward strand.
TTGATTTCCAACTCTTTGGATGATTGTGGTGAAAACTTGACTGGTATTCCACCTGATTCAATATGTATGGCCTGCATACACACTTCATCAAAATCATCAAGATTAAACATCAATAATGTATGTTGCAAATATAAATGTAAATTGTCAATATTTTTTAATAAAGTTTCATGTGTATCCAATGAAATACCAAGTGCAATTTCTTTCTTTCTAAACTCCTGAGTAAACTCCTGAACATTCTACCCTTTATATTGCCTCAAATACCACCAATCAATAACAAATTGCTACATGTATCCTAAACGATACAATTTTTTCCAAAGAGCTTTTAAAAGCTTAGGCCATGAATACATAACTTTTCATTTTCGCTTTACATCTATTTGAGTTTTGATTTCCCACTAGATTAAAGTTGTTCCCCGCATTCTAAGTGTAGCCAGTTGAATTTTCGTTTTATCATTAGAAATGTTTTGAATACGACAATACACCTCTAATTGCTTAATCCATTTATCTAGCTTTTCAAGATTCATTTCGCCATCATAAATAGGTAACTCAAATTTTACATCAAGTTTTAAAAGATATGTTTCCTTAGGTTTCTTTTTTGTTTGAAATTCTACACTATAAGAAGAAGAAGAAGAAGATGATGGAGGTGATTGTGGTTTATCAACCTTGCCTTTACCTTTGTCCCTCTTCAATGTCTTTGAAGAAGAAGTTGCATCTCTCGCCTTCTTGCCTTTGTAGAGTTCTCCCAACATCTGCTGCATATTCAAGAACACTTGTTGGAATTGTTCATCACTCATCTTAGTTTTTGGTGTTTCACCTACATCAAATCTTGTCATGGTCAACTTATGAATGACTCTTTGCTTTTTCCAATTTTTGGATCAATCTGATCGAGGAATCCTTCTCCATGTTGTGACTTTGACCTGGTTAACATTCAATGGAAAATTATAAAAATGCAACCTTCTATGGTACCAAATGCTATGATCTTAAATGATCATATGTTAAAACTAAATTAGAATTGATTATGCCAAGAGTGAAATGAATGTTAATTTAAAGTGCTTAAACCGTGAGAACTACTTCAGAAGAAAGACTTTACGACAGCTGGTAAAACATAAGTAAGATGAAAAATAGAAGTGAAAATAGCAAATACATAGCGATACCAAAGATTGACTACAGTGTTTGTCCCTGATGGACTACATCTCTGGGTTAGCTTTCAAAGATGGGCGACCACTTTATTAGGATTGAAACCGAAGAGGTCAATTACATAGAACTTTTACCATTCTGAATGTGCATGCAGATACTTCTGGTCACTGTCATAAGAAATATCTTTGAACCAATTTTCCAACACCTGTCACAGTTCGTAATTTTGACTCTGGATGATCCTATTACACTGAAAACACAATCGATTATAACCTCCAGAACTTGCATACAAAACCCAAAACCACTCTCCTCCACTTCGATGAGAAAAACATCCTTTTAAACCCTACAAATACATTCTAACCTCCTCAAGATGAGTTTAGGAGTGAATGAGCTGACTTCAGGGTTTGTTTGGTCTCGATCTTACCATGTTTCGACACCTAGGGACACTATACATGGGCGTTGAATTAATTTTTCAAACAAAATTGTAACAAAATCCAAATCTGGACTTTGGATAAGAGCACAACCATCAACGGTTTGCTAACCGTGTAGAGAGGAGACAACTAGCATGTGACTGCCATGATCTAACCACAAGCTACCACCTCCGTGTTGATCCCCAGTGGTCTCGACTTATAACACTTCGATGGTTTGCATGTGAAAATTATGTTTAACAACCTCCATGGTTCCATAACCCGCCATGTTATTTGTAGCCTTTGCTGGCTATTTAACTCTTGTTCACATGTCATTTACCATTACGATAGTTGTTGCAGTTAGAGACCCCAATGCAGTTTAGTTTTGGTGTAGTTTATAAACCCCGACGACTAATATCTTCCGCTCACATGGAATAGTTTTTGACAATGTATTTTCCGTAGTTATGACTGTTATAACAATTTTGTGATTTTGTTTAATATTAGTTTGTTGTATTACAATAGGCCAAGAGGGGTATATAACATAGGTTTATGTGTTTTGTTTAGTTTTATTACATAGATTTGTAATGTAACATGCCCGATAGGGTTTAGGACTTAGGTAATGGCTTAATGCTTTGGGTTGTCATGTATTTAATGTATGGTTTAGGTTAGGGTTTTAGTGTTATGGTTTGAAGCTTAGGTTTTACATTAGGTTTTTTTAAAATAACTCATTTACAACCTAATGTCACAAAGAGACATTAGCAACATCGCATGACAACAACCCGTCAACAACCAAATCCTCAAAGTGGATGAAAACCACATGTCGACAACCATATCCTGGCGGAACTGAAGACAAGCGCATGTCGATAGCCAGGTACAAAACCATATCCTTCGAACACCATGAAAACTCTAGACATCACCTAAACAACCTAAACCATAAACAACATTGTCGAAGTTGATGGCACTGGACGCTGAATACTGATGATGGCATTGAACCTGTCTAAATAATTTGATGAGGTCCTCCTAGATCACTACATCAAATAGCCAACCTTCCCTCTTCTTCGGTGGTAGTGAACTGGAGGAACCCTTAGGTGAA
>APFE031182337.1:0-17074 GCA_000404065.3 Pinus taeda
GATCTCTCCTCTTAAGCTCAACTAGGAAGTCTTGATTTCACCAGCATTTACCCTCAAAATGTTTAGCTTCTAACCTCCGTAGCCACTAACCCAATGCCTCAATTTATAGTGCAATGGAGGGAAGTTACTATGTCCTCCTTCAAAGGGATAGAATCCTCCTTCAAAGGGATAGCTCCTCCTAACAAGGGATTAGCTCCTTCTCTTTTGGGATGCATGAACTACTTTGGAGCGAACAATCCACGTCAAAATTCCTTCTAGAACCATCTAGAATTAACCCAAAGTGAGTTTTTTAAGATAAAAATTGCGCCTTTTGACTTTCACAGGGGTATGCACCCTCCCCTTTACATACAGAGTGTATAAGTACGCAGATACTCTGAACAAAAGGTGTGGGCCCGCAGGAAAAAGTGAGAGAAAGTGCAGAACCAGAGTTACATTGCTTTTTTGATATCTTTCTCTCATTTTCCAAAGCTTGTTTTGAAGAGCTGAGGTCTGAGACTTTCTTAGGAGGCTGGTATAGGTGGTGATAGACCCATACCGACTGCAAATAATCAAGGTGACGATATTTTTGTGTAACAATGCCTTCAACAATTATGTCTTTAGATAACTTCAAAGAGTAAAAGATGATCCCTAGACTCCTTGTTGCTTCCTTTAATGATTAGGTCTTCTTGATGTAGTAACCTTTCTCCTAGATCAATAGGTATTTATTTTCTTTGTGTCCTTCCAGTTGCCTTCTCTTGTTCACCTTAGCTCTTATACCATTTTGGAGAATGTAGTAGGGAATCTTATTAGTTCAATTTCTCCTTTTTCCTTAATAATTGCATGTGAATTTTAATTATCTTCTTTTGTTTCTTTATTATATATTTTCATCAAACAATTATCAAGAGCAATACATTAAAGACAATGGACACAAAATTTAGGCTCCATGCTAAGGCAAAACCCCTCCAAGGGGAAAACCCATAAAATCCCTTCCCTTCTTATAGAACCTTCTTCAAATGAGACAACCTTGAACCAAACCATAGACCAAGTCCTACTACAGGTACCAAATCAACCCTCCAAGAAGCCCCTACAAGTTAATGTGATCAACAAAGCTCAATCTTGTTTCAACCAACTTCACAATTCAACTCCATCCACCAACTTCAACCCTTCAACTTCATCGTGCAATTTTGATCTTGTAGCTACTACATAAACCTCAATTATGGCACGAGACAATTATTCAAGAGTTATTACTTTGAGCAAGATAATGTACCTCAAGGTCCACTAGGTCAAAATCATAATATGTGACCTTCCAGCAACTTATTTCTAAAATTCGATCTTCTGCAATTTTGACCTGCAATTCTAACATTCCTTGAAGTTGCATAAACCCTAGTTCTTCACACATGTGAGAGAGATAGATCTCGAAAACAAATATCCAAGACCTTTTCTTCCTTTCTTGATCATCACTCTACCCTTCTTAGTCTTTTGAGCTTCATATTAGAATTTTTGTAAGAGATCAAACTTGTGAGTGAGTGAATGCCAAATGAGGTTGAAGTTACCTATATTTATACACATTTGTGGGGTTCAAGCACCTTACTTTAGGCTGACTTGTACTTAGGAGTTTTCCAATACTTTCTAGACTCAAAATAAATTCTTTTACAAGGAATATCTTGCTCAGATGGGTATTATAATCGTGATGTTGACTCTCATGACTCATGACAATAAATCCTATGACCTGACAAACTCTAGAAAGCATGAAGAACATGTATTTACCTAGAAGAACATCAACAGAAGCATGAAACCCATGCTCTAGAATAATAATTTTTCTTTCATCTTTTGTTTTTTTACCTAAGATATACATATTGAAATGAGTACAATAACAATTATGAAGACTGAAGCTAGTTACATTTCCAACACCTTGAACAACAAAAGGGTTCCTATTATTATTTAATAAGAATAATGTGTGAAAATTGAAGAAATCACTTTATGGGTTAAAGAAAGATCCTAAAGCTTGGTATTTAAGAATTGATAAATATATACAACAATGAGGCTTCAAAAACATAATCTCAAACAATAATCTCTACGCCAAGATAGAAAATTAAAAGCAGTTAATTGTTTTGTTTTATGTAGATGACATCATTTTTAGAGGCAGTATACACAAAATGTGCAAGAGTTTGCAAAGGAAATACACAAGGAATTTGGGATGTTTATGCTTGGTTTACATATTTTTCAATTCTAAAAAGGCATACTCATTTCACAAACCAAGTATATCAAGGAGATGTTAATGAAATTCGGGATGGAAGATTATGTACCAGTCAACACACCCATGGTCATAGGTTGTAAATTTAGTAACGATGATGAATCTTCATAAGCAAATCTAGCATTGTACAATTGAATGATTGGTGGCCTACTATATGTAAAGACATCAAAATTGGACATTATGTAAACATTGAGATTCGTTGCATGGATTCAAGTTGCATGAAGAGAAACGCATGTGGAAGCATTGGAAATAATATTCTAATATATAAAGGGAACCTTGAATTTTGGTTTGTAACGCTCAAGTGATGAATATTTTACTCTAAAAACACATACATATGCAAATTAGGTTGACAATTTTAATGATAGGAAAAGTGCTAGTGGAGGAGCATTCTTTATGAACAATAGTCTAGTGTTTTGGTTGAGCAAGAAAGAACCTTAAATTTCTCTATCCACAATAGAGGTTGGGTATATAGTAGCATCCTCATGTTGCACACAAGTTCTTTGGATGAAGTAGACATTATGATACATTAAGGTAGAATATTATCACACAATGTCAATACTTTGTGACAACAAAAGTGAAATAAATATTTCGAAGAATTTTGTTATGCACTTGAAAACAAAGCATATTCTAATCAAGTATCACATATTAAAAGAACAAGTAGAAGAATATATTTCCACCAAAGAATAAATTGCAAATATTTTCAGAAAACCCTTTCTAAAGAGACATTTGAATATCTTAGAAAACATCTAGGAGTAATATCTATCTGTTATAGTCACTAACTCCTTAAGGAGAAACACATGCTTAGTGGGAGAATCCATTTTCCATTAATGTTAAAGGGGGAGAGATGTAGATAGGGGAGTATTGCAACAAAGGGGGTAATTATTTCTATTCATAGTTGATTATGTGTTTCATTGCATGATTTCCATCAATGAAAAAGGGGGTGATTCTTGAACATATTTCCATTGATGTCAAAGAAGACACATGATATTAATATTATCATTGATGTCAAAGGACAATCCATACGAGATATAATTTAAGGAAATAATAATATAAAGATTTAATTAGCATAAGCCATAGGATTAATTATAGTAGTGATTTATATCAATACAACATAGAATTACTCACACACATAATTATCTCTCTCTTATATGTAATATCATGGGCTCATAAACCACCATTACTAAATTCCACTTTTATCTAAGGTAAATTCCTATTTTCTAGGAAGAAAATCACTCATTCTTTGATTATAAGAGATAATGCAATGTTGCGGAAATAAACATAGATTTATTATTTAAATAAAAATTGACATGTCCTTTCAAATGGACACAACCATCCATGAATAGTATCTAATATAGACAAAATTCAAAAATGAATTGGAGGGAAAGGTGTGTGAGAAAAAAATTAATATCCTTCTATATAAAAAAAATTAAGAGGACATACATATGATTGAGGATTGAATATCATTTGGTGGGCCCTTGAATTGTATACTTAAAGGCCCATATATAACCTTTACAACCTTGAAAAACATGCATTTTCGACTTTGTCCATATGCATTTTGATAATTTACATGTTATTCCTTATGTTAAGCGGATGTTTGAGTGATTTAATTACAATTATAATTTGTATGACCTTTGGCAACATTAGCATATTGGATTGAAATTTTTTTTGAAGACCAACGTATTCCCTCTAACAACATATTAGTAGCCTGCCATAAAGGTAGGAGTTGTGCACCATCAGATACCAATATGAGCCTACAAATTGCTTGAATCTAGGATTTATCAACAATTAGGATGAGAAGTGGCTATGGAACAATACTAAGGAAACCAACTACCACGTTTGTAGATATTTTTAGAGGGAACGTAGCCCTCCTATTTAGGTGGCTACTCCCTTGACATTTTGTATAGAAGGAGGACTCAAGCTAATTGAGAGGTAACTTTTGAGAGGAGAAAAGTATATTACTTTTCTATTGAAACTCTAAAACATTTCATTTCACCCTTATGTAATGTTGACTTTAAATTAATGGAAAAATAGTGTTCTATGGAGAGAATCTAGTGTTTATTTTTCTCAGGTCCCTAAGCACCTCTAAGAGGTTCCACCCACAAGAAATATGGAGATCCTCTTGAACATTTTTGTATCTCATTTCCATGATTATGCCTTAAATTTCTCATGAATTTTCTTGTTGTTATAGTTAGCTTGATGAATGGTCTACTTTGTTGTTTCCTATAGGAACTTAGGAATTTGATGCTTTTCATTTCATTATTTTTTCTCATGAATTGTATGTGTCATAAATAGCTTCAATTATCATTTTTGAGCATCATTTCATCAAGTTGCTACACTTAGTTCAATTATGGGAGTTTCTTATCGAAATGTAGGTATTTCCTATAGATTACATAGCTTCCTATAGAATAGATCCGGTAGCTTTAGTTTTGCATTATTTCTCATGGCTTTGTATCTTTTATCTAAGAAACACCTTGAGTAATCATTGTTGGCAACAATGTTGTTTGGTTGGCATTGATGTCAAACTTCAAATGTGTTTTGGCATGGTTTGTTGGCGTACCATGATAGCAGGTGTGTTGTTATTGTTGCAGATGGCTAGAATTATGTATTCTAGTGTGATGATGTTGTATTCTTGAGAAAAGAAAACCACGGGAAATTACCAGTGGGTTTTCCCATGGTATTTGGGGTGGGAGCTTATTTGATGTGGTCATCAAGAGAAGTGGTGTGTAGTTAATGTGTTGATTTGGTCTAGATTGATAAGAGAGAAATTAGTATAAATATGATATGCCAATGTTGGAGATTCATTTTTAGCTACAACGAATAATGAATTTGTTTGTATATTTGTAACAAAGTGCAGGAGTTAGAGAGGTTGAGATTGTATAGAAAAGAGAGTTGATTTATTTATGTGTTGTAGAGTTTGCTTATTTTCTTTGGGGTGTAGTCTAAAAATGAATGAAATCATGTCCCTGAGAGTTTAAGGTGGTTGGGACCTCTGGAACGTGGTGTCTTTCAAATTTAAGAGTAGTGATTCCTTGCTAGTAGTGGTCAGCAAACAGTTGATAAGGAGTTGGGGTTTCCTGTTGGTGATGGCCATCAAACCGTTGTAGGGGTAGTGGCCAACTAAAATATGTAAAAGTGATTTGAAGAATTAGTAAAAGAATTAGAGAAGCAATGTAGCAACAAGGTTGTTTTCTTCCCCTTGAGGGTTTCCACAAGATATTATTTTGTCTCCTTGTGCATGATTGTCTTGATGGATTTTATGGTGTTTATGTGTTGATTTTATGTCGAATTTACATATTAGGATCTGTTGTTTTATGTTGGGTTTCCGATTGTTTAATATTTGGCAAAAAATATTTAAAAATTGTATAAACCATTTCACTACTGATTCACACCCCCCACCCCCAAGTAGTGAATTGATTCCAACAATCATTGTTGACATGATCTAGTGAATGAGGTGCAGTTCAAAAGGAAACAAGCACAACTACAATATTAAATTAAAATATTGCATATTATTGTGTTACTGTTTTTTATCTGATTTGATTTTCTTTCTTGTGATAATAGATTAGAATTTGTTTTCCTCACAAGTTTAGTTTAATTCCTTTCTTTGCAAAGTAGTATAGTCTTCATTTCCTGCAACTTTACTTTCCTTCAGTTGCTTGCAACTTTATTTCTTGTACTTTGTTTCTTACAACTTTATTTTCTACAATCTCACTTCGTACAATTGTAAACCAAGCTGAATGATTATTTTTCCACGTGGATACTTCTTCCACTTGATCAAAAATGAGATTTGCTTTCATAGATTAGTGTGCCTTGAGAAGCAAGAAGAACTATGACTTTCATATACAATGCATGATACATCTTAAGTTTGTATGAATTTGATATTGACATATTAAAGTTGAGACCTCTATGACTATATCATTGTTTCTAGAATATTGAGGCCCACCATCATTCCTAGAAAAAGAGAGTTGCAAAAATATGATATATATTTGAAGAAGTAGTGAGAAGATTTTGCCAATACAATTTGAATGTTCATCATCTTCTAAAGAAGTTATATGCACTAAAGAAGAAGTTGTAACTTGAAGGTTGGTGTCACTCGAACGAAGGTTTTGGTATCTCTTGATAAGTTGGTGTTTAGGGGTGTGGATTGGTGTCTCCAATAGGTTGGTGCCAACAAGGATTTATACCTATGGGGATTGGTGTCTCTAGTAGCTTGTTGGTGCTTACAAATATTTGTAATAGTAGGTTGGTGGCTATGAAGAGTTACAAAGAAAAGTTTATTTTTGTGCTTTCTCTAATGGGTTTCCACATAAATCTGGTGTTATATGTTTCGTAGTTGATATATATTATGTGTGATTGCTTTATTGGTGTTCTCATTAAAGGAATAGTTTGTGCTCAACACAAGCGATAGTTGAAGAGGCATGATCTTAACCTATTTTTAATTATAAAGACCTCATTTATTCCACAAAGTATTTATGTTGGTGAAATCGATATGTCATAGGCTTACTGTTTGCAAATCAACAATGTTTGACAATATGAAGGCATTGCTAAGGGGACTCAAATTTCCTTAGCCCCAACTTGTCTTCGCCTAGGTTATAATGTACACAAACTAAATCATTTTGACGAGAGGAAAATGGGTGGACTTGGTGGTTATAAAAAGTTTTGGAACATTTTCAATGGCAATATTATTCAACAAAGCAAAGTGGTGGTGCTCATTTGTGTATTCCAATGGGACTAGTGACTCCAAGTTGAAGGTAGTGGTGTTAAGAAAGAGTTTGATGGCCAACTAAAAAGGAGGGATCTCACATTATATGGGGAAAATTGCATTTGTGCCATGGATGGTGAACCTAGTTGTAGTTTTGAAGGATGTCTTATAGGCCCGTGAATCCAAGGAAAACATGTGATACCAATTAGATTTATTTTGTTGATTATCCATTACAGCATAGTTTTAAGAATATAATTGATAGCTTAAACTTGGCCATTAGCCTATAAATATTAAGGATTAAAAAGTTGCGTTAAAATATTAAATGAAATGGTAAATCCTAGAAGGATTTGTTCTCAATGTGGCTTTCACGTTTAAAGACCAACTACATAGAGATAACAAAGAAAGTGATGAAGAATTTGAAAAATGAGTGAGTTGTTACATAAGATGTATTGTCGAATTTTGGCATGGCCTCAACTCATTTCATAAAATAAATAACCACCACAATTTTGTATTTGTATCCACCTTTGGATGTAGAATGACATTGCATAAAGCTAATCCTCCATTTGCGAAAGTGATCAATGGTGATTATGGGGGAGTTGATGGAGCTTGCAACTTGGAAACAAACATGTTAAGTCCTTAAGATACTAGTGTAGCCCCCATATTGTTATTTTTCTCCCCATATAAGCTCACTATTGTTATTGTTATATATGCCCTAATTATATTTTGACCCCTTAGACTCCTACATATACTAAGGAGTTATTGTCCTTTGAATCATCCAATAATTATTCATTTATGTGATTTAGAAGGAGGTTTTCACTCAGATATTCTTATTTTCAAGTCATTTATCTATCATTTCTTCTTTTTCTATAATCTGGTTACATAACATTTGGTATCATAGCTTTGGATCTTACGGTTTTGCTGCTTCAAACAGGTCATCTTGATATTGTTACTATAAAAAAAATAAAATCTGCAAGGATTCAAAAGCTGAAAATTTTACCATGTGGAGTCGACATATTGGTGGAATTTGAGTAAAAAAATTAGATCTTGGTTAGATATATTTTCAAAGATATGTTCCAAGGAAATTAGGGTTTCTACATGCTCCATAATTCAGTCTCAAATAGGTGACCTAGGAAAAATCGTCATAACTTTCTATTCGAGCATTGGATTTGAATTTTGTAAGAAGTGACTGAAAGTGCACAAAGTATAGTTTATTGACAATGATTTTCAAGGTCTAAGGTCAAAATAGTGACACGTGGAAGATTGTACAATTTTTCAATAATGAACATCGTGGGAGATTTGGTATAACTTTATCTTAAAGACTCTAATTTTGGTATAACTTGTGGGGTTGGAAAGAAGACACATAAAGCTAACTCAAGATGAATTTTTAGAACTTTGGAGGCTAAAATTATAAGGATACAACATTTTCAAGATCAAGCTCCTAGAAGCAAGAAAAAGATGTGTATTTTTTAAAATTGCATAACTTTTGTTTGAAAAATAGGTTTGAAGTGATTCAAAGGGAATAGTGAAACATAGATATCATTATTTGGTTCCAAAATTCATAAAAACAAAAAAATGGATACACTCAATGAGCCAACAAAAATCTCTACTATGACGCATGAAGAAGAGGAAGAAATGAAACATGATATATCAAAATTACGAGACCAAGTGGAAAAAATCTCGCTCTCGCAAAGAGTAACCAAAATTGAACTGGGAGATAAGATGGATGGTTGGAAGAATGGCTTAAAAGAATACATGGAAGGTTTGAAGGATTATTTATAAACATAAATTAAAAGGGGCCCAGAAGGTTTGAAGGAAGGTTTGAAAAAGTTGCTACAATAAATGCTTCCTAGTGGTGACAAGCATGAAAATCATGATGAAGACAAAATAAATATGAATTATGATTTTATAGACTCCAACATTGGGTTTAAAACCCACCACGTTCCAAAAGATCAATATGAAAAAGTTTGGTAGAAAGTATTCGGTAACATGGATACTACAAATGGGGAAGTTCTTTGATCTACACAATGTGCAACACAAAAAAAGGTATGCATTACATCTTTATATTTAGAACACAATTAATTTGTATTGTATCAATGAATTTGTTCTCATAAAGCACTAGTCACTTGGACAATTTTTACGGAGGAATTGATAGCACATTATGAGGATACAAAGAGAAATACCTTCTTTAGCCAAATGATAAATCTCAAACAAAAGGGTTTAGTTGGGGAGTGCATTGAGGAATTATAAAGTTTGAATATAAAGGTAATTGATATTCCAAAGGAGCATCTAATTGATATCTTCATAGGGACTTTAAAGGATAACATCCAACATGAGGTTTTCCTTTGGGAACCTATGTCATTGGAGAATGCCTTCAGGGTGGCAATAAAAGTTGAAAGCAAAAGTATGGTGACAAGGAGGTCTACCACTTACAACTATATAGATGGAAGTGTTTCTACTCCTAGTTTCCCACAACCTACAACAACTGGAGGAACAAAGAGCAAACGTACTTTGTTATTGTTGTGATAGAAAATAAAATAAAGGTTATTAGTGTGTTGAGGAAGGGCACAATAATAATGTAAGGGCACAATAATAACAATAGTGGGCTTCCTACATGGGCACAACAATATAGTAAGGGGGTTGTACTAATAACACTAAGGGCTTACACTAGTAGTATAGGGACCTAACATGCCCCTCTCCTTCAAAAAGTGTTGTCCTCAACACTTGAGTAGTTCTTGATGTTTCTGTATAAAAATATTGTCCTCCCATGTGGAATATTCAGCGGGTAAGTTCTTCCACTTGATGAGAAACTCTAAAATTGATCGATTTCGTAGCTGTTGGGTTCTTGTTTCCATGACTGCTTCAACTTCCAATATGATTTTTCCTTCCTCATCAAGTTCTGGCAATATTATTTGAACTGGGATCTTTTGCAGTTTTTGAATGAGTGACCACACTTCTTCATCCTTCTTCCATTCATCCCTTGCTTCGTTTATCCAATCTGGTTGGACAATAGAAATAGCACAATACAATGCTTCCACATCCTCATCCTTCCTTGAGAGTACATATGCAACAACATTTTTCTTCCCTTTTTTGTAGATGATTTCAAATTCATAACCCAACATATATGTGACCCATTTTTTTTGTTCGTCTAAAGATAATATTTGTTATAAAAAGTATTTAGGACTATCATGATCCATTTTTACCTTGAAGTGTCTTCCCCTTAGGTAAGGTCGACATTTCTTAAGTACATGTAGTATTTCAAACATTTCCTTCACATAAATAGCTTGCTTGAGATGTAGTCGTAAAAATACCCAATCGCCTACATCAAAACTTCTTTCACTGTGATCTTGATTTTCCTGTTGTTTCATTCGATTCTGCACCAAAGTGGCGTTATCCTTTAAAAGTTGGAGAACTTGTTGTTGATGCTTGATGTGATCTTTCACTTATTGAATATTTTTCTTCTTGATATGTCCTTCTACCTTGAGAGTTTGAGGAGTGGTAATTTCTTCCAATGCATTACAAGATATGGTCGGATTCATTTCTTGATGATCGATGTGATCTTTCACTTCTTGATATGTCCTTCTATTATTGATTTGAGGCTTCTACGATCTGTATTATGTGCAACGTTGTTTTCCGGAAACATCACATACAAATTATTGGAGTCGACATTTGGAACCATCCTCCGTGGTTCATCATCAGGATAGATCCATGAGGGAAGAAGTCAAGGCTCAGTAGTGTAAATAAATAGTTCTATCTTGATAGTTTGAGGAGTGGTAATTCCGAAAAATGAATTATAAGATATGGACGGATTTGTTTCTTCTTTCTCGATGTGATCTTTCACTTCTTGAACCTTTTTCTTCTTGATATGCCTTATATTGATAGTTTGAGGAGTGGTAATTCTTGCAAATTCTTTACAAGATATGGTCAGATTCATTTCTTCTTTCTCTAGGGTTGGTTCTTGGTGTATATCCTCTTCTTTTGATGTTTCTTGATCCTTTTCTTCCTCCTCTTCATATCTATTAAAATAATTTCTTCTCACAACTATGACCTTTAGTGTATTTGTTATCATTTAACAAAGCCTTTTTCTCCTTTTTCTCCAAATTGTTGTGGTGTAAACTTGTAGGTTGTGGAAAGGCTAAGAAAAAAACTCTTCCATAATTAGGTTCGTGAGTGGGGGATTCCTTGTTTGCATAATTCGCTCATTTTTCTTGCCAACGAAATGCTTCTCCAATGAATTAGGTTCCAAAAAACGAACCTCATGTTGAATGTTATTCTTTAAAGTCCCTATGAAGACATCAATCCTTTGCTTCTCTGGAATATCATTTACCCTTATATTCAATTTTTGAAAGTCCTCAATGTGCTTTTCCATTGAACCCTTTTGTTTGAGATTTCTCAATTGGCTAAAGAAGGTGTTTCTCTTTGTATCCTCATAATGTGATGTCATTTCCTCTGTGAAAACTGACCACGTAACAAGTGGTTTACAAGAACAAAGCCCTTTATACCATAAAAATTGATCTGGTTCTAAATATGAAGATGCAATACATAACTTTCATAACAGTTGCACCTCATGTAGATCAAAATATTGCTCCATCTGTAGTATCCAATTTACTGGATCATTTCCATCAAACTTACTCATATCGCCTTTTCTTGATTTTAGGAGCTCGATCTTGAAATGACTATAACTATGTACTTTCAGATCTCCAAGTTCTGAAATTTTGTCTTGTAGTAGCCCTCTGAGTCCTCTTTCTAACCCTGCAAGTCTGATCAAGATTGGTTTCTGCAAGGAAGAGTTATTTCAAATCTCCCATGATGACCTGATTATAGACTCGTTCAGTAGAGCGAATTTGTACGAAGTTCCACGTGTCACTGTTCCAACCTTAGGACCTGAAACCGATTCATAGAAAACTAAAGTCTATCCTCTTTCTGAAACTTCTTACGAAATTTAAATTTGATGCTCAGAGAGAAAGTTATGACAATTTTCCCAAGGTCACCTATTTAGGATGTAATTCGGGAGCTTGCAAAAACCCTAAATGTCTTGAACCATATCTTCGAAAATATAGCAAACGAAGATCTGAAATTCAAACCCACAGTTTATAATGCTTTCGTCTCATATGGGTTTTTTTTAGCTTTTGAAACTTCGTAGCAAAAAAATTATAGTGCAAATTCCACGATGACCTGTTTGGAGAAGCAAAACCCTAGAATCCAAAGCTCTCATACCAAATGTTATGAAACCAACTCACAAAATGATAGAAAATAAAGATCATCACCTTCAAAATAAGTCTCTTTGAGGGGGAAACTTCCTTTACATTACACAAATGAACAATTCTTGGATAATACAAATGACAATACCTCCTTTCTATATATAGGAGTCTAAGAGGTCATAATATAATCATAGCCAACATAACAATAATAATGTAAGGGCACAATAATAACAATAGTGGGCTTCTATGTGGCACAATATTAACAATATGGGGACTACATGGGCACAAAAATATAGTAATGGGGTTGGACTAATAACAATAAGGGGTTACACTAGTAGTATAGGGACCTAACAAAGAAAGACATTTTTCCTTGTTATCCACATTTGAGCCTAGCCGTTTTGATGAAGCTAGAAATGATGAGCATTTGGTCAAGGCCATGAATGAAGAAATTAATGAAATTGAAAACAATGGCACATGGGAACTGTTGGCAGGAACGAAGGAAAAAAATGTCATAGGCACAAAATGGGTATTCAGGAACAAGATGGATGAAGATGGATAGGTTACCATGAATAAAGTTAGATTGGTCTGTAAAGGATATGCATGGGTGGAAGGAATTGATTTCAAAGAGATCTTTGCTCTCATGGCCAGAATGGAAGCCTTTCAGATGTTCTTGGCCTATGCTTGCTCCCGAAAGATAAATGTATATCAGGTGGATCTCAAATCAACCTTCCTGAATGGAGAATTGGAAGAATAATTTTACATAGAGCATCATGAATGATTTATGCTTACTGATAAGAAAGACTACATTTGCAGGTTAAAGAAATCACTTTATAGTCTCCAGCAAGCCTCAAGAGTATGGTATGCCCACTTGGACAAATATTTGTTCACAGGTTAAAGAAATCACTCTACGGTCTCAAGCAATCCCTACGAGTATGGTATGCCCGCTTGGACAAATATTTGCAGAAGCAAGGTTTCAAAAGAGGAAGTGTTGACAACAACTTATATATTAAGATCAAACAAGATAGCTCGATGCCGATAGAAGTATATGTCAACGATATCATCTTTAGTAGTGATGATGACAGGTTGAGTAAGAAGTTTTCCGGTGACATGCATAAGGAGTTTGAGATGTCCTTACTTGGAGAATTAAATTTCTTCTTGGGACTTCAAATTTCTTAAGAAGAAGATGGCATATTCATCTCTCAGTCTAAGTACGTTAGAGACATGTTGAGGACATTTTGAATGGAGGATTGTAAACCAGTTAACACTCCCATGGTGCCAGGATGCAAACTAAGCAAGGACGATGAATCCAAGGAAGTTGACTAGAGATTATACAAAACAATGATTGGTAGTATATTGTATGTGACAACTTCGAGATTAGATGTGATGTAAGCAGTTGGACCGGTTGCACGATTTAAATCAACACCAAAATAATCTCATGTTCTTGTTGTAAAAAAGATCTTCAAACATCTCAAAGGAACAACTGATTTTGGTTTATGGTATCCTAAAGGAAATGAATTGGTTATTACAACTTAGGCTGATGCAGATTGGGTAGGTTGCATTGAGGATCACAAGAGCACTAGTGGAGAAAATGTATACTTGGGTGGATGCCTTGTGTCTTGGTTGAGTAAAAAGCAGTCTTCAATCTCCTTATCTACAACGAAAGCAAAATATATAACAGCAACAACATATTGTACTTAGGGCCTCTAGATGAAACAAACGTTGTGAGATTTGCAGGTGAAGGTTGATGATCCCATTGTGATGTTCTGTGACAACACCAATGTCGTAAGTATCTCCAAGAATCTTGTCATGCATTCAAAAACAAAACACATTCCTATCAAATACATTTTGTCTGTGACTAGGTTGTAGAAAATAACATAAATAGATTACATTGGGACAAAGGAGAAATAAATTATATCTTCACCAAACCTCTATCTCGTGAGACTTTTGAGTATCTACGGAAAAAGCTTGGAATTTTAGTAGGTCCACATTGATCTTCATCTTTTTTAGTTTGGAGGATAGGGGGAGAAATGCATATCATTAGAAGAAGGAATCATGCATTTTTTCAGGAGGAACCACCCTTTGGCATTGATGTCAAAGGATGAGAGAATTCCAAGAAATCATTATAGAGGTACGCATTCTAGGGGAGCAGTAATCATAAAGGGAATTTGTGTGTTGCCATAAATGCGAAAGGGGGAGATTGATGAACTATTGTTGTCATTGATGTCAACTAAAGCAACAGTTAGTGGAGCCCCACCTTTGTTGACTAAAATGACACGGAACATCATGGTTTCTCACATTAAGACCACCCTTTTTGGATTCTCCTTGTCACGTTGATTCTGACTGTATATGGCATGTTACGATAGCCTTCACAGTTTGAAAAATATGCTTGTTTGATGTTAAAGCACCAACTTGTGAACAAAAATCCTAAAGGGAGATTAGGTGGCACCCTATCATTAGCCAACATATTATTCAAATCATGAAAGTAGAATTTTGATCAAATATTTATGGCTAAAATATTTCATGGAGGGTTTCAAAGATTATTTTGAAATTATAAGCACATTAGGGGTTTTTGACTTCAAATAAAAATTGCATCTTGGCCCCAAAGGAAAGACGACCTCATATTTTGGGCTCTAAATTTTAACATTCATAAATTTAAAATAAGGTTTTCCCTCCTAAAATCTATTAAGTCGGCTACCATATTTGGTGTCCTCTAAAAGTATATAACACCTTATCTCATCCATTAGGGTACGGATCAAACACATTTCATATGAAGTGATTTTGTTTTGAATTTTTTTTTGGTCCTATGGAGGATAGATAGATCAAACGAGTGGCTAGTTCTAGAAGGCTTTTCGAAGGGTTTGATTGGGATCATTTAGTTTTTGGTCGCAGGCTTGTCTTAAATCCTATGAAAGTTCCTAGAGAAACACTTCGAATCTTTGCCCTCCATTATGGACTAAATCTGAAGTACCTGCTTCTTGTGCTTTGATTAAAGAATGGCACTCTTATAGAACGTTTTGCAAGGCCTGTGAAATCTACGACCTAACTAATCTTTTGTGGCTAAGTCCTGAAACTTACTTTGATACTCTAATTAACTCATGAAACATTTGCTACTGAAGAATTAGTATATTCACATAGGAACGTTGAATATTTATATGGCATGACTGTAGTGTTTAATTTTTTGCTGGTGTTAGGACCCTTTTTTCTCTCTTAAAAGCAAATTATAGAGTAACACAAAAGCATATTCATCATTCTTTGTGGCCCTTAAATGATATTGACTATTGGAGGCAAAGACTTTGCAATAAAATAATTTCGATGGGCACATATACACATCTAAATTATTGTATCATGGGACATGGTTCGATCTTTTATTAGGGAAGATTCCTATGTATAATTTGAGCAAGTCCCAACTATATCCAATGAGTATTTTAAGTCACAAGCAACGTGGGAAAAATTGCTTCAATAATTTGTGATTTTTGTTGTAAATCATGTGGCTCTTTAACATTTGATATTTCGGCCTAATGGACATACTGAAGCAAGTTGTAGTGGTATGTCTCTTATCTTTGCCTTGGACGCATGATTGAAGTTTTGTGTTTTTTGTTTTGTTTATGATACGTTTTGCCTATGAGCTTTCCTATATGTACTTGGCTCTCTATCAAAAGGTTTCGACCTTCATATTTGGACATCACTTAGTCATCTCAATTAATTCTTTCAATGCTAACCAAATTTGATGAATAAGGATGCACAAGTGTGGAAAGAAGTATCTTGTGTCATATCTTGTGGTTTATTCATAGATCTCAAGGTTGTTGGATTGGATTTTTCTCAAAGAAAACCTAATGTATGACAAAAATATGATGCATTTGAATGATAACCTTACTAGCTAGGGTTTACATGTATAAGATATTGTTGCAAAATCAACTTCAAGGGAATTAGACAAAGCAATCTACATTAGGCACAAAGGAAAAAGCATCAACATCTTCAAGTACACTGTTAGTAATTTATACAATTTGTTAAAGGTCTGCCACTCTTTTATATCAAAGACATCAAAGATATATGAGTCCATATTTAATTTACAAGTCATGTCATTTTGAAGAAGTCTGGTTAAACAACAATAAAAGTTTCATTGTTCAAGTCTCACTGACTATCATTGAAAATTAGAAGTATAATTGATCAATTTTAAGGTTTTCTCATTGTCACTGGAGAAGAATTATATTATAACAACAATATCTAGCAATTAAAGATGTCTATAGAAATATTTCACTGTCATATCAATTTTGCATTAGCCAAAATAACTCCATATCATTGTACATTAGTATGAAGATAATTTGGCAAGAGCTTCATTGTTATATGTTTCACACAAGTTTGGTTTTGTAATTGGGTCCTTATGCCTGGTATAGGAGCCCAACTCTTTATTCATTTATAGGGTAGTTGGGTGGTGCTAGGTAGGTGGTTGAAGTCACTTTCAGGTTAAAATACCAATAAACACCAATAATGAGATAGCACCATTTTAACAATAATGGTCTAATTTGTTCAAGTGAACTGTATTATTCAAGTGGACCTTAAGGTGAGCACCATCAAGTGGGTTGTATTATTCATTTTTCTATCTTCAACTTCTTCTTTTTTCATTTCTCTCTATTATTCATTTTTCTAACTTCACCTTCTCTTCTTCATTTCTTCCTTGTTTTAAATCTTAGGTTTTAATTTCTTTATAAGCCTATTATTGTAATTTTTCTATATAATCTGCAATTTTCTACTTCGTGTATATAAGCCCTACGACAATAGTGTAGGATGTTCTTTACATAATAGCGCATGTGTCACGTATAAATTTTCAAAATATAACATTTTTGTTTTAAATGTTATGTAAACACACTGCACATTTCTCTATCTTTTTCACTACGTATATGAGCCATGTCGAATGGAGTGTCATATTTGTCTATTTTGACCATT
>APFE031182340.1:0-12270 GCA_000404065.3 Pinus taeda
AATTAAGTCTGTAGATTTGTTGATTTATTAATTATTGATTTTCTACATATGCATGCAATAGATAAAATGCAGAAAATAGAGAACACACCAACCACCATGAACACCAAGATATGATCTAGGAAACCCTTTAGAGAGAATACCCAACTGGAAGGTGAGGCTACTACGCTCTCTTTTGTCTAGAATGGAAATGATATAGATACAAAGGAGAAGACCTGTGGCCCATGGGTTGCTACAAAACACAAACCCCCTTTGATATGCTCGCTCTTGCTATCCACATTACAATTTACATTACTCTATTATGTAACAAAAATGCAAACAAATAGAATTGAACCACTTTTTCTCCTAGTGGCCTTGTTGATTTTCTACATATGCATGCAATAGATAAAATGCAGAAAATAGAGAACACACCAACCACCACGAACACCAAGATATGATCTAGGAAACCCTTTAGAGAGAAAACCCAACTAGAAGGTGAGGCTACTACGCTCTCTTTTGTCTAGAATGGAACTGATATAGATACAAAGGAAAAGGCACCCTCTAGATTTTCCAGAGACCTATGGCCCATGGGTTGCTACAAAACACAAACCCCCTTTGATATGCTCGCTCTTTCTATCCACATACAAATTACATTACTCTATTATGTAACAAAAATGCAAACAAATAGAATTGAACCCCTTTCTCTTCTAGTGGCCTTGTTATAACACAACAAATTTGGCCCATTCAACCATCAACATATGAGTTACAATTCAGCCCTTATAAGAAACTTCTTCATCATCCCCACATGGCTAGCCCCTTTTCCCATGAATAACAAGGGCTTGCAAGGCAACCTCTCAAATTATGGTGTTCAATCACAATATTTTGAGAAGGATAACTTTTGCATTTGAACTCCAATTGACATCTTCCTTGGAGTGTTGGCGAGGTATCTACTTGGTAGCATTAAAGGGTGCCACACTCAAACAACTAGGTTCTACCCCATAAAAAATGACACTTAAGGCCTCAAATTGGTCTTAAAAGGTTTTTGACTTCCCACCAACAAAACTATTCCTATAGGCTGATTTCTCTAGTTTTTGCACCCTAAAAGCATCGAGATGGATGACAAACAATATAATGGTCCAATCCTAATCAAAAAAAATGACTCAGGAATAACTAGGTAGTGAATCTAACTCAATTTGCCAACTTGGAAAGCCAACTCAGTTATTTTAGTGAAACTTGGGACAGATTTTGTCTCACACATCGGACTCAGATAAACTAGCCAAGTTTGCTACAAACTCAGGTGTTCACTCAAAACTCCTAAAGTATTCTCTGCATTTTAAAGCAAACGATGATGAGTTCTCAGTATTTCCTCACTGCTTATAAACTTAATGAAATTATCTGATCTATCTCATCTCTGAGGGTGAGTTTGCTGCTGCTGAAGAAGTTAGACAGCCATTGGACAAGATCTTTGGAGAATTCCAGAGGATTTTTAGAGTCAGGCTCCAAAAAAGACACTATTCAAACACACTCCAAATTGTCTAACAATAAATTTATTGAGGCTGTGTTGCCGCAAGAGAAACCATCAAGAAGGCTGGGCATTTGATGGATATTCACCTGTACTATCAAAATCCATCGCAATTAAACTCTGAATTTGGATTGTAAACCATTAATTATTTAAAATAAAATTGAAAATCCGGAATATGGATTTCTACATTAATTTTAATACTAGAGCTGATGTCTTTTTTCGTAATTTAAATAATTGAATAATGGTAAAACTAAAAATATATATTCTTCTGTTGGGGTCTTATAGTCAAACAGAAGACTCCACTCTTTAGGTTTGCCCAACCGTTTCCTCCCTGTCACGTGACATTGGTTCAGAGTAGAGTCGTTTATGATCAGGTAGGCCTACAGGACTATCTCTATTTACCATGGTTCCCTATGGCGATTAACATATTCCTCTTACATAAGGTACATTTGGCTTTTCACGGTTTGAAATCAGGTCATTTTACTCGTACGTTCCATCATTCTTGAGGAGGCATGGCAGGAGTTCAAGTCTAACGGAGAATAATACTGAGCCGCTCTGCGGGGTGAAAGAACTTACAAATTATCGCAATGACCCATAACCTATTTCAGACAAATTTACAAAAAACCTCAAATGCCCAACACATTACATTACAATCAATTACAAATTCTATATTCAAAAACCGTAACAAAACCCTAAAACAAGCTCGAACTAACCTTTGCTAGCGCTGATAAGGAAGAGGCCGTCGGGGGTGACGGGGCTGTAAAACAAATCCACAATAGGCCTTGAATGTCCATGGCAGACGATTGGCACCACCACCTTCTTCTTCTCCATACTGCCACCTTTTACCCTCTTCTAAATAAGAATTAAAAGAAGAAAAAAACGCACACCAAAAACTATACTTCTCTACCAGAGAATAAATTTCTATTTAGGGAAGGGCTTCCCTGCCCTCTTCAAACTGTACAATTTTCGGCGCTTGAGATGCCAACGTACAGATATACCTGGAACTGAGAGTTTGCAGCGGATTTTTAATTAAATGGAAATTAAAAGGCGGCCAGACAGTGCGTAGAAACGGGTGAAAATGTGAATGAATGGCCGGGTGGGAAAAGGGTACAAAAGGGAGTCGAAGCCGAAGCCGAATCAGGATGGATGGATCGATGGATTTATTATTTGACGGTTTGGGCTGAAAACCTCAAATGAGGGTTTGAGGAGCCGACGAGTGAGGGAGGCGGGCTTTTATAACTTGGCAGGGATAGCAGCGGGCCCCCTTCGATTTCGTTTCAAAGACACTAGCGGAACTTAACAGAACGAAACGGACCTTTCGAAATCCGCTTTTGCATCTTCGTTCCGCTTATTTTTATTTTTTCTTACTTTGACTTGGTACCTTGACGATCGATCACACCCAGGGTAGATTCATGTTAATTTTAAATAATAAATAAATTATAGGTTAAGAAATTTGATTTAGAATTAAGATGAACTTATATTAGTATTATCAATTCAAAATTATAAATATAATAAATTAAATTCTTTATTATTTATTGTCTTTTTTTTAATAAAGCTTTTTTATTATTTTAAAAAAAGTGAACTTTATGTTTATATTATTCAAAATTACATATAATAAATGGGAATATATTTTTTTATATTATATTTAATATTTTTTATTACTATATTTAATTAAAATCTTAAATTATGTGGTATTGATCTCTACATATTATAAAGTGCCTTTTTAATAATAATTAATTAAAGTTTGTGTTGAAAAGTGTTTTACATTTAGTATTTGAGAAATAATTAAATTATAATTAATAGTTCATTTAATTTTCATGTAATTATTAAGTCAAAATGTTTTAATTTAATAATTTTTTTTAATCTTTAATAATAAATGATAAATTTTATTTTTTATTTTTTATTTATTCTAATTTTTTATTTTATGTAATTTGATCTCGTAAAAATGATCATAATACAATAGGACATTACAACATCTCTTTCATAATGGGCTAGATAGTTGGATGCAATAACAAATATATGATGATAGGTATAGGGGAGGCTATTTCTTATGTAAAGGAATCTTGAAGTACAGTTTCCATTGAACTTTGATCACTTACAACAAGGGTTGTTATTGGCATACCAATGGGGTATAAGAAAACTATTGATATTTGGGGATTTCGCAGTGATCATCAAATAAAAAATTATGTTATGTGAAATTTTGCATAAAAAATTATAACTTACATTGGTCAATGTTAGCTAAATTATTAGTGGTTAATAGGCAAATGGAATCCTTGAGATATGGAGTGGATTTATTAATTGTTTGCTTAGGGACGTTGGGTAGTAGCCACTGGTAAATCTACACATTTGTAGTTTTACTCCTACATAAGTATTGCCCAAAACATAAATAATGGTGAGAAGTAACTCCTGGTAAATATATTTAAGTACATCTTATTCCTATCCATTTTTTATGCAAAAACTTGCTTAAGTTATGGGGCGGTTGTTTTGACATGGTCAACTTTAACAAAAGAAAAAAATAAGAATTACACATCTTATTGTAAAATGGATCATTTTGATCAACAAAATTTGGTTCTATATAAATGAATATTATAAATAATAATGAGGAACTTAGTATAATTGGAATAATCTCAAATCTCTAGGAAATTGGTGGGTGGAGAGGCACTTGGCACTAATCTAATTTTTCTAAGTTTATTAAAAGTAATGGACCATTTTGCTAAATAAAATTTGTTTATATATAAATGAATGTTGTAAATAATAATGATGAACTTATAATGTAGGAACTTATTAGAATTGGAATCATCTCAAATCCCTAGCAATCTTGGGCATGAAGCCACGTTGCACGAATCTATTTTTTTTAATTTATTAAAAGTCAATGCAACCTAATAAACTTTGTAGTGTGTAAGACACTACAGCCATTGATTGAGCTGAGAGGCTCATTCTAGAGCCCAGTATAATGTGTAACATACGTCATTAAAGTTGAAATTTTGCTCATCTCAGTCAATATATGTGTGTGTGTGTGTGTGTGTGTGTGTGTGTGTGTTTGTGTGTTTGTGATGATGATGATGATGGTTAACGTCCATTGAGACCAAACTTTGGTCTTATCCGGACTTAAAGAAACAAATTATTTAGTTTGATTTAAGATTTTATTCCTATGCTCAAAAAGCTTGGAGAGAAGCCTCCCGAGCTCACTATAATTTTGACATCGTAAAAGGCTAGGAAGGTCAGTATTGCAACAAAGATTATGAAACTAAGATCTAATGTGGTTGTACATGGGGCACTCTAAGAGGAAGTGACTTTCACCCTCGGTGTTCATATTCTCACAAAGATGACATATCATTTCTATCCATGGTGTTTTAGGAACTGCCTAACGACTCGTTTCACTATGGAGCTCATGAGAGTTCGTTCTTATCTTCGTTATAATAATTTTCTTCTTTGAGCTAGTTAAAACAGAGAGATACTTTTGATCTTCTAGGGTGGGGTTGATGGCCTCCTTATAATATCTTAATTTTTGTTGGGAATGGGATCCCCCAATGACAGTTTTGGGGCCAAAAGCCCATTTTTTGGGTCAAGTTTTGTAATAAAGTGTAAAGTCTCTGCATTTTGTGGTCGCAGAGCGTGAAGATGTCATGAGTCATAAAGGGTTGTCTGCCCTTATTTTGTAAAGTGTAAAGTCAGTTATAAAGATCTACCCATGGTCTACGGACCGTGGGATTGTATAAAAAGAGCTAAGTAAGTAAGCTCTAAGTAGTCATAAGTTTTTGGGGAGAAGTAAGAAGTCTTGAGCGATAAGGAGAGAAGTCTAAGTTTCGAGTCTTAGTGTAGCTAGAGGCTCTGCAGCTGAGTGCGCAGAGGCCTAGGGTAGAAGTTCGCAGCTGAGTGCACAAACCTCTGCAGTTGTGTGTGCAGGGCAGATAGAGTGTGTAATCATCTGAAGATATAATAAAAGAAAGTATTCTACAAATTATGTGTCTTTGTTTCCTGTTAATACATCTTACCCTATTGTGTATGAATTTCATTTATAATGTTTATGTAGTGCATGAATGTATGTAATTACGTTGGTTAATTGAACGCAAGTAAGGATATGTGCTTACGTGGCGCTAATTGTGATTCTTTAATAAGATAAGTAAGACACTTAAGCTAGTTTGGGAATCTTCACAATACACTACCCTAGTAGCGTGAAAGTACTTGAACCACAGGTTAGGGCACGAAGGCCAATTGTACCCCTTCAAGGAGGTAATGAAGGGCGAAATAAAGGGCTAGACTGATAAAGCCCTATAACTTAACAACTTGCGCGAGAGCAGGAATAGAAGGAATAAATTGACATGACAACCATCTCAGGGTGCGAAAACTTAGTTCCATCATCCCCCCATACAGCTTCGGGTGAGACTTCGGTCCGCGCTCCGCGAGCTGATGCCGAAAGGACCAGTAGCGTAGGGATTTGTTTAGCTAACAAACGTTGAACCTAGGTCAGGCCCCACACAGCCAACAAATGGTTCTGTTGTCGAGACCGGAATCTGCATAAGAGATGTGTGATGTTGTATCACTAGAATCCAACTAAGAAAGAGATCGGAGACTAGTTGGATAGCAATATCCACGCATTCGCGGCGCAGGAGAACAGAAATCCGCGACTGACAAAGAAACAGTGACTGGACAGATACCTATTCATAGAGACCCACGAGATATTTTTATATTCCTTTCCAGTTGAGCTATATGAGTGGATTGCGAAGCTAGCAGATAGTCAAGGAAGGTGGAGACTTGATGGTCCTATTGTTTGGACCCCAGAGCTAGTACAGAGATTGGAAGCCTCTGAGAATAAGATCACTCGCACTGTGGATCATTAGCTCAATCACATCATAGGAGGATTTGTTACAAAATTCGCAGTTGATACCTCAGTAAGCTATAATGAGGCGGAGCGACGCTTTTTCACAAGTCCGCGAGGTAAGTACTTGAAATCTTTAAATACCTGGATTAAAATGTTATTGTGCGAAAAATGGGTTATGCAGCCACCTTGATGTTCGGAGCTACGGGAAGTGGAAAAACTTACAGGAAAGAAGGAAGAAAGGGTCCTGAATATAGTCCATTGATTTCACCTCCATTGGGTGACGAAGAGGGAGTAGCATAAGCTTCTCCGTGAAGTGCTATTCAGTTAATAAGACAAGGATTCCCGTGACTGCCACCTCCACCCACACCACCTCCAACTTCACAACCATCACCTACGACTTCACCCATACCACCACCACCTCCACTGCTGTTCAGCATGGCAAATTCAGTGAAGCTGCCTCTGTTTAAAGGCTTGGGAAATGAGGACTCGGACTAGTTTTGGTTCATCATGAAAGTTGTATGAGAAGCTCAAGGCATTACAAACAATCACATGAAGAAGGCAACACTAGTTAGTGCTCTGCAGGATCGCGCGCTAACCTGGTACATCAAGTACTCTAATGAAAACCCAAACGTTGGGGTGGCGAACATCAAGATTGCACTAAATAAAGAGTTTAGTAGGCCTAAATCTGAGGCATAGTCGATTCTGGGGTTCAAAAAAATCACAATGAAGCCAAGCAAGACACCTTGGGAATTAGATCAGAGGTTGAAGTGTAAAATCGTGAAGCTAATATGAACTTAACAAATGGACAACACCGTGAATTGTTTGTGGCTTCGCTCCTGCCACACCTAAGGGTTGCATTGTCACGATAAAAGATAACAACTCAAGCAGAGGCCTTAGAGATTGCAATGAGACTGCATGAAACACCGATGCAAGATCTGAATCTGGGGGTTCAGCAGATCCATGCGAAGTTGCAAAATATTTGCATTGAGATGCAAAGCTTGAAGCAGGATAGGACAGTTCAATCGGAGGTGCACGAAGAGGTATGGTGCCTGAAATGTAAGGGTCAGGGGCATGAAAAATACCATTGCCCGGTCTTTGCAAACTATATTGCAGAAGGAGGACCAATGCCTTTTAGGCCGAAAGCTCAAGAAGGACCGAGCAAGGGGCATGCATTGTGGTGCACTATATGTCAGGTAGCAAGATAGCATACGATGGATAACTGCCATTTGTTGCAGAAGTTTGTACAAACACCGCAGCAACTATTCTACAACTTCTATAGGTCGGTTGGGCATGATGAGCGCAATTGCAAAAGCTATGAATTGATGATGGATAGAACACCTGCCTATAGGCTTCAAGCAGAAACGCAGCCCCTGACCAAAGCGCAAGGATGGCACGAACGGGCTTTCAGGGGTACGGACAAGGATGAGGCCAAGGAGGAGTTGGCAAAGGTCGGGGACAACTAATTTGCTACAATTGCGGGGGACCAGGACATTATGCCCACGATTGCACTAACCCAACGCGTCCGTCGTGCAAATATTGCACTTTGTTTGATCATGAAATGGAGGAATGTCCTACACTAATAGCGAGGATACGTGACAAGGGGTGCTATCACCTTAGTCGAATCAGAACCTGTAGATGATGAGGTATGAGCCTCGCAAGAGGATCTGAATGTGAATATAATGCTCCGAAGTGGAGTTGCAACAGGGGATTATAAGGGGAAGCAGTTTGAAGGCAACGCATGGGTTCACAAAGCTTCGACGAAGGAGGCTAAATTTGATTTGGAGTGCGCACATGAAACGTTCATGGAAGCAAAGAAGAGCTTCGTTGAGGCCTCCACCTCAGGGAGCAAGGATAAGCCTAAGCAAGAGATGGACCCTTCGATGCTTACAACCTTCCTAAAAACCTGCATGAAGTTGATGTGCAATAGTAAGGCGATGAAGGGACTACAGGAGCTTATAAATAAATGTGTCGGAAACACTCTAAGTGGACCGCGCGTGGTACAAAAGATTGGTAAGCATAAAACAAGGACAGGACGAGAGTTGAGGCTGATCGCGCAGATAGGAGAATGTGGAATGGATCAGGTTATTTTGGATCTAGGGTCAAACGCAAACGTCCTACCGAAGCAAACTTGGGAACGAATGGGAATACCAACGATGTAGTGGTCTCTGATTCAATTAAGGATGGAAAATCAGCAAAAGATCATCCCATGGGGCAGCTGCAAGGGGTGACTGTAGATATTAAAGGTGCGAACACTTTGGCTGACTTTGAAGTAATAGAAATTGTGGATGACAACAACCCTTACCCTGCACTCCTTAGCATTGATTGGGCTACTAACATAAACGGGGTAATCAACCTGAAGAAGTGAAAGATGATATTTGAAAAGAAATCGCTCCACGTAATAGTACCCCTAGATCCTGCTGAAGGATCGCGCTATACTAAACCAGTTCGTGATTATGAGAGCGATGACGATTTGGACTATATCTATATGATAATAGTGCGAGACCAAGATTAGGTGAATCCAACAACGGATGGATGAATTACATGGGATCGCGAGAGTTCCTGCACCTCGGACTCTGATGAATAATTAGAGCACTAGCAAAATCGGTTACATGAAGTAACCAGGCTAAGTTGTAACACGATGACCTGGTCGCTACGATGTGTGTCATTAAAGGTAAGAAATATGCACACTTATGATGGCCTGAATGATGTAGATATCTTTTTGGATGCATTTGAGAGGGAGGTACCAGAAAAGTAGAGATTCCAGGCTTTGGACTAGGCACTGCACGCTACGCCCACAAGGTGGTGGGTATACACAAGGTAGCTTTGATGATTGGCACGAATGTAGAAGGATGATGAGAACACGCTTTGGGAAGCCAAAGGTATGAATGGAAGACAAATATGATGGGAAGGATGATCCACGCACACATTTAGCCAAATGGGTCGAGGCTTATAGAGTGAAGCCCCAACCTGAATGAGTGCACTTGTTTTGTCACACCCTGGATGTCATCCCGATGAAATGGTACTTGGAAACAAAGCTCCACCACGGTACAGGGGAATGGGATATTTTGCGCGAAGGATGTTGGTACCATTCCATGACCCCTTTTTCCCTCCCAAAACATGACATTTGCCTACCTCTTTTCATCATTTATCTCTCAGATCCCTCGGAAATTGATTAATTAATAGTCTTATAGTTATTAAATTGCATTTAATTTGATTTAAGGGTTTTGTGTTAATGAATTAGGAGTTTTTGGGCAAAATGACTACAGGAAGTTCCAACATCCTGTAAATGGCTTATTGTTTGACATGTGGCATGACAGCCAGGCCAGAGCGAAGGGTATGGATGAAAAGTGGAATGTCCAAGCATGGACGAGCACCTATCCCGCAGCGGAATCAACCCTCCTACATGCGCGGTCAACAACTGGTCAACTATGGCATGTTGGCGACAAAGGCAACAACAGCACACAGTCCAAATCGATTTTAGTTTGTTTCCCTTTTTTTTATGTCAGCTAGGATAAAAACATTTTCAAAATCGTGTTTTGGCAAAAGCGGCAACAGTCGCTCATGAATGTACATCCATTTTCAAGGGATGTAAAACCATATGTAAATATAAGTTCTGAACCGGTTGTATGGTTGGTTACGTTTTTATCATTATTGTTGCTTCACAAACAGAGTTTCGATTTTAATACAACAGACTTGCATTACAGTCACGGTTGCGTTGTTTTGATTTGGTGATCGTTGGATAACAAGCCCAGTATACCAAGAACGCAGACGGGCCCTGCGTACATGGTATACTGTTGTTATTTTATTGCATTTACAGTCAGGGTATTTGGTATTGATATGCGCAGTGATTAAATTGATTCATGTTTATGTTTATATATTTATGAATGCGCTTGTTTATATGTTTATGTGTGCGCTTAAATAGATTATCACTTGGATCGTGAATCATATCCCGTAAGGGATTCGATCTAGTGTTACCTTGTAAAGCACTGTCATGAACTTTATGTTTACGATTTCATCTTGCATGACTGTTAATGAATGTTAGTGAATGTTGAGTAGCCACTGAACAGAGGTTTTATGTATGATGTCTCTGTAAGGAGACCAAAATCTTTAATTACAGTGATACACAACGTTTTATGAATTGAATCTTAGTTGATAGTGACACATAGGGTGATTTAGTTTGATATTGAATCGAATCATAGCATTGTAATTAGGGAAATTAGACTTAGATCAGATCCTTTATGTCTATATATTTTAGGCACGCGCCTCTAAGTCTACGCACCCTGGTCGATAATAAATATAGCCCAGTCTAGCACCCTAGATAGGACACTACATTTTGGCGCCGTTGCCGGGGAGGCGTACTTAAAGGATTTAAAATAAAAAATAAAAAAATCAATAGGCAAAAATAAACAAAAACACAGTTAAAATCATGTTCATTTATGCCTAGGTTTAGACATAGTCAGGGTAGATTCATAAAAACCCCCCACCATTCAAAAACTAACCCATCATCATCAGGAGTAGACTCTGTAAAGAATTCAACACCAGCTGAGGAGAACATCATCCAAGCATTAGAGGATAAACAAAAATCAATACAGAGACTTACTCTCATCGAAAGGCAAACTTTATTAACACATAAATCGCAGAAGAGAGACTTTCCTAGGTCTTCCACACAAGGAGAAAGTAGCACAGTGACTGAACACTCTTTCCTTAATCGCCTCTTTGAAACAAGTGACTCTGATACAGAGAAACCTATTAAAATGGCTGAGGAAGGAGATGGATCAGTACCACATCAAGGACATAGAGATGAAGAAGAGTCAACTTTTCCTTTTCCTATACATGAACCACAGGAAGATGATGAGATCAAAATGAAAAACATACCCCCATTAGTGCTACCTAACTTTTATGGTATGGCTTCAGAAGATCCGGACTCATTCTTGTTCGAGTTTGACATTGTATGTCGGACATATGGCTATACTGATGATGCCCATAGGCTCAGACTTTTTCCAGCGACACTAAAGGCATCAACCTTAAGATGGTTCATGAGGCTTGGTGAGCATACCATAACTGATTGGGATGGTATGAGAAGAGTATTTCTAAGGAAATATCAACCCTACTGCAGATCCAAAGAATCTAAAGATGACATCTTTAGAATGAGCCAACAAGAGGATGAAACCTTAGAGGAATACTTAGAACGGTTTGTCTACAACTTACAAAAATCTAAACACCGAACTATGCCTCTTGATCTGATCCGCACAATATTCCTGAAAGGTATCCGAGAGGAATACATGGATGACCTTAACTTGATGGGTAAAGGTGACATTTCCGTTTTACCCTTTGAAGAAATCGCTGATCTATGCAAAAAGTATTCAAGGAGTAAAGCTAAAATGGGAAAAAGAACCCTGTCATCCAAGGTCACAAAGTCCGCTTCAGCAAGTGTCACAAGGGCTGAGATAGGGAATCTGTTAGAAGAATTTAAAACAGATTTGTTAAGCACAATAGGGAACCAAATTGACACTCTAAAAGATAAAAAGAAACAAGAAGCTGAAGATCAGGTAATGGCTATTTTCTGCCCAAAGTGCCGGAAGAAACATGCATTAAAGGACTGTCCACTAGAAAACATTCAAGTTTGTGCTTTCTGTACTGAACATCATGATATATTTAACTATCCTAAAGTTAAGGTTTTGCAGAACTGTAACATGGCAGCCAATGCAGAGATGGAAAACGTGTATTACATGGGCGCAAAAAGACCATGGCAGCCAAGGCCAGCACCTCAAGGTATGTTCCCAAATCAAAATTTGCAATTTCCTATAAATGATCAAATGTATGCACAGAACTCATGGAATGTACCCATGCCATGGCAGCACCAAAAAAACCCACAGCAACAATGGAGACCATGTCAAAAGTACTCTCAATCTTATCATACATATCCTCAACCATACCCACCATATTCACA
>APFE031182342.1:0-13322 GCA_000404065.3 Pinus taeda
TCGACGAGGGTAGAAAACTTTAGGAAAAATGGGTTTTTGGGTTAAATGAGCGTTGGGTTAAATATTTGAATGAGGGTTTTTTAGGAGAAAGGGGCGGAAAGAGGGATTTTATGCATAGGAGTGAGTCCTAATGCATTTGGAAGGGGTTTTTATCAACAACATGAGGGTTCTTACTAAGTTTCAGGCAAACTTAGTAATTCCCAAGGGATACTTATGGTTATTTTTCAACCAAGGGGAGGGGATAAGTATGTAGGGGAGTTATTAACATAGTTTTAGTAGGGGAAGGGGGAAATAGATAGGGAGATATATAGTAAAAGTTAATAGTTAATATGACATATGATAAGAAAGCGCTAAGTATGTGAATCTTAGGCTATTAGGGGAATATAGTCCATAAAGGGAATGACCATTCCTTGAGTAAAGCAAATCTTTACCAAGGCATTTGATATGAAAATGATGAAACTGAGAGATATCAAGCAGATCTTGACCTCTTTGGGAAATTAGTGAATGATTTGGAGGAGGAAGAAGGGGGAGTTAGACATGCCTCGCCTGAGTCCTTCAAATGGCCACTTCCTGATAATTTTGACCTGAACAGATATAACACTTGAAAACATGAAATTGATCACAAATCAACATTCTGCAACCTCAAAACTACTTACCCAACCTACTTACCTAGCATTTTCTCTTCTTTTTGGTTTGGGTGCACTTAGACTTGCAGACCTAGCTTTTTTCAACTTTTTCTTTTTCTGTCTTCCTATCTACATCTACACTTATTTCTTCCAAGGGCCCAGATTAAGCAGTTGGGCTCCTTTGCTTCTCTACCTATCTAGGAATCTGACAAGATTAAGTTGTTTGGACAAATGTTAATTCTCTATATTCTAAAACAGGAAATTGAAACCTAGGGAGACCAAGATTAAACTGTTTGGACCTCCCTTTAACCGAAAATTCTTCAAAAATGGACTAGTACATCAAAATTGGAACACAACAGTGGCACTTGAACTAACATATTCTCCTAGCATCCTTCTTTGGCTTTTGTAGCAAGTATGGAACATTGCAACATGCAAAGAATGACATATTTGGCATGTAAAAATGTCAATCATGAAAGATGAGTAACCTGTTGCAGGAGGAGGCTAACAGTGGCTCCACTTGGGGATGGCTTTTCCTTGTGAAAAGTCAGGAACAGCAGGTCAGACTGCCTGGATCTTCTATTGTTGCTGTAAATTGAAAATTTTTAGTGCTCACTGTCAGCTAATTGAAACTGTGGAAACGAGAACAACACTTTCCCTCAACTGAAATGTCTTTGACCTTTGTAGCACCACCTGCTTTCTTCTGCATGCTCTATTTCTTGGACATTTATATACAAAATAAAATAAAATGCTGATATATACAAACATTTATGTACATACATGATCTTGTTAGGAGATCTTCAACAAAAGGGATCATGATAATGTTTTAACATTCGGCCATTTACAGGGCCCTGTTCAGCTATGCTGCCATCTTCAGATTTGAGGAAATATGTGATGTTGCCTTGCACTGCACTGATAATGAATGGACCTTTCCAAATAAAATAAAACTTTGCATGTTTTCCCTTGTCTTCTCTTCGTGAATCCCACTTTAGAACTTTGCTGCCCACATAGAAATCCTTAGCCTTGGCTCCCTTATCAAACATCTTTTCGAGCTTTTCCTGCAAAATCTAAGCTCTGTCATGCACTTGCTCTCTGGTTTGCTGAAGGTGAATGGTCTGATTAATTCTTCTATGAATGTCATTTGGTTTAGATTGAATCTCCTGTAACAGTTTGATAGTAGGAATGCCCAAAGATGAAGGAAATCTGGCTTCCATGCCATATACTAGCTCATAAGGGCTCATTCCAATGGATTTCTTAGTTGAAAGTATGTCTGCCCAGAGGGCATTTGTGAGCTTCCTATGCCAACTCTTTTTGTTCTCTTCCATCACTTTATTTATGATGTTGATGAGACTTTTGTTGGATGATTCGGCCAAGCCATTACCTTGAGGATAATAAGTTGAAGAGTGGCCCAAAGTAATGTGAAATTTATGGCAGAATTTGATCATCTTTCTGGATTTGAAGGCAGAAGCATCGTCAGTGATGATTTTCTCAGGGCAGCCAAATCTAGAAAGGATATTGTGTTCAAGGAATCGGATAATAGTGGAGTCATTGGCTTGCCTACATGGGATGGCCTCAATCCACTTGGTGAAATAGTTGGTGGCTGTTAAAATCCACTTGTGCTGGCCTGAAGAAGAGGGATGGATTTCACCTATGAAGTCAAGACCCCATTGTTGAAAAGGTTGTTCGGTTGAGATGGGCTTAAGGGGCAGAGGCATCAGTTTTCTTTTTCCTTCAAAGATTTGGCATTTGTGACATGAGACAACAAATTTTCTGACATCTGCAAATAAAGAGGGCCAATAATAACCAACCCTTAAAATCTTGTCAGCAATGGACTTCCAATATAGATGCCCTCCATAGTCTCCTGCATGGAACTATTTCATGATGCTCTTGGTTTTATTTATGGTTAAGCAGTTTAGCAGTATTCCTTCATGATTTTTCCAAAACATGGCACCATCTAAGACACAGAATTTTAGAGCTTTCATTTTCAAAAATCTTTTCTTGGTTATGGACAATCCTGGGGGAGCACACAAGTTTAACAATACATAGCAAATATCGGCATACCATGGGGATTGTAAAAAGGTTTCACTGATCTATGGAGTCGCCAGCTCCTGTTCATTGTCCAGCTGGTTGATGTCTAAGGCCTGAAGATTTGTTTCAGACATTAGCTTGGCTAAACCTTGTCCCTTTATCAGCTTTGTGGGTTTTATCTCAATGTCATATTCAAGAATACTGACAATCCATTTGCCTCTTTTGCCTTCTAGTCCCTCTTGAGTTAATATGTCTTTTACAACAGAGTTTGGGACATAGGCAATCACATGTGAATACAAAAGATAAACTCTGAAGTCTTTGATGGCTTTGACAAGGGCATAGGCCTATTTTTCCATGATTTGGTATTTCAAAGGTGCATCTCTTAAGGCTCAACTGAAAAATGCAATAGGATTTTCATTTCCTTGATCATCCTTTTGTAGAAGGA
This sequence comes from Pinus taeda, assembly GCA_000404065.3. Lineage (NCBI taxonomy): Eukaryota > Viridiplantae > Streptophyta > Pinopsida > Pinales > Pinaceae > Pinus > Pinus taeda. The sequence goes on from APFE031182342.1 coordinate 3,097, forward strand.
CAACAACTATCGTGTGCTCTGAAGCAAAGGAAAATATGATAAAATCCTTGTCAAATTGTGGACTTGTGAGTACGGGCGTTTGAGTCAAGGTGGCTTTGAGATTCTCAAAAGCCTGCTTGGTTTCCAGAGACCATCTTACCTTGGCATCCTTTTTTAACATGTTACTCAACAGTCTTATCATTTTTGCTAAGTTTGGGATAAATCCCCTTAGGAAATTGATCTTTCCAAGGAATGCTTGCAACTCTTTTATGTTTCTTGGGTATGGAATTTGGAGGATTGCTTGAATTATTTTCGGATCAATTCTGATACCATCTTTTGAGATGATGTGGCCTAGCAACTTACCATCCTCAAGGCCAAATAAGGACTTCTTGGGGTTCAAGGAAATGCCATATTTCCTACATGTCATGAAGATCTGCCTTAAGTGTTTGAGGTGCTCTTGATCAGATTTGGAGAAAGGGGTTAAGTCATCAAAGATAGAACAACAAAGAATTCCTGGATTTCCTTGGAAAATGCAATATCCAATTGCCACTTTGAAAGGGCACCAACGTTCTTAGCCCGAAAGGCATTTTAACATACTTAAATGTTCCCCAGGGTGTGGTAAAGGCTATCTTGTCTTGGTCATCCGGGTGAACAAGTATTTGATTGAAACCTAAGAATCCATCTAGTAAAGAAATTCTAGAGGAACCCACTACTCTTTGTAGGATGTGGTCCATTTTAGGCAAAGGGTAGTGGTCTTTTAAAGAGACCTGGTTTAAGTTTCTTAGCTCTACACACAATCTGATTTCACCTGATTTTTTTCTTGTGGGAACCAGATTGGATACCCATTCAGAAAATATGATGGGTGTTATAATACCTGCTTCAAACATTCTCTTTACTTCCTTCTCAATGAGGGGAAGAAGCATAGGGTTTATTCTTCTAATTTTCTGCTTGAATGGTTTTTTATTTGGTTTTAAGGGAATGGTATGTTGAATCACTGAGGTGTCATAGGACTTCAAGTCCTCATAACTCCAAGAAAATACATCTTGGAACTCTTTGAAATCCACATACTTTGGCTTTTGATCGGGGGAAAATTTTTGGACAATTTAATCATTTTGGGCTTTTCTGTTGTCCCTATGTTGTGTTCTTCTATAGCAGCATCTAAAGGCTCCATTTTTGGATTTTTGGGCACATCATTATCATCAAACATATCTTCTAATGGAGTGAGGCCAGCAGACAAAAAAATATTCTTCAGATTAATGAACTCAGCCTCTACTTTGGCTGTTTCCTCCAAAGGCATTTGTTTCAGTTGTTCTATGTTTGCATTGTCAAAAATAGTTGGGTTCTGGATTTGTTTTGCTGTTGCAGCTGTTACAGCCTGCTGATTTTCATTTGTTTGTTGTTGGGAATTGTTCATAGCCTCCATGTCAATGTTTAAATTCGAAAACTCGCCCTCAAGAGTGAGGAAATTGTTAATGTGGGCATCATTTTGAAATACTTTCTAATCTCTAATATTGTTAGGAACAACTGGCCTATGTTTTATCTCAGCAATAAAATGGTGATTTGGCTCAAAGGGAAGCTTGCATGTACTAGCAAAAGTGGCTAGGCTGTGGGCATGTATGTTATGGTTTCTAGAAATCTTGGCAAGCTCGGATTCAGTGAAGGTATTAAGTATATCTGTTGCAGCAGTCCTATAGGCCCTCATCCTATTTTCATTAGTAACAAATTTTCCCTTCATTTGTTGGATGATTAAATCGGAGTCACCTAGAATGGACACTTTTGTAGCTCCTAGGACTTTGAGCAATTTTAGGCCTAAGAGGAGAGCTTTATACTCTGCCATGTTGTTGGTACATCTGAAATTTAGTCTGTAGGCATGGCCTTCTGCATGATTTTCATGTGTATTGTGAATCCATACACATGCCCCTACTCCTAACTTGTTGACCGAACCATCAAACTCTAAATACCATGTAATTTCTTGTTTTTTATTTGTATCAAGAGTTTCAGTTATTTTAGGATTGGGTAGATCTAGAATTTTGTTTGAGGAGGTTCTTCTTGTTTATCGGCTGCCTTGAATGTTGTGATAATTTCATGGGCACGGGCAACCGGTTCTTCATTTATGCATGTCTCTAGCTCTGAATCAAGGGGCTTCTCATTAGTTGGAGGATTGTTGTCATCATTAAAAAGGATAAATGAATCCATATCAAAATGGATTGAGTAAATTGGAAAATTTTGGGGCTTTTCCTCGCTACTTACCACATACTTCATCAATGTTTCTCTATGCATTCTCTTTGGTTTCCCAAAGAGAGATATAGTGGCATAAGAGAGGTCGAGTTGAAGGGATACTTGGAGTTTTTCTCCCCATGATATTGATAGGAGCATACCATATTTTGTTGGAATGTCAGCAACTACTACGTCCATTAGGATTGTCTTGTTGGGAAATTGGACTAAAGACACACAAAGGTCTTTGATTAGGCCTAAGCATCTGACTTGACTTGAGTCAAAGGAGTATAGATCCTTGTAGGGTCTTGTGACATCAAGGTTTAGCTTTTCCATTACAGCTTTGGGCATAAGATTGTGTGAGGCACCTGAGTCAAACATAACATTGTGCAATATTTTGTCATGTATGTGTAGACTGACATAAAAAGGTGGAACAGATCCATATGTTGTTTTTCCATTAACTTCTGGACCAAACAACAGCTCAGGGGTATCATCTAAAACATTTACATCATCCCTGACCTTTGGTAGTTGAAGTGACCTTTGAATTTGTTGCCTATACACATCATGTTTGGCAAGTTCTGAGAGTGGGATGGATATTTTAAATTTTCCAATCTCTGCTTCTAAATTAAATGATTTTTCCAATGGAATATTTGCGTTAATAGTAGCAGATTTATCCTTTTCAAGAATACTTTATGTGTTTTCCTTCGAATTGTCTATGTTATGGTGAATGACAGTTTGTGGTATTTCTATTTTGGTAAGGTTTTTTGAAGTGTTGTTCAATTTTTCTTTTGAGGAAGAAGGAGGTAGAGGCTTATTACTATGAGGCTGTATGTCTGATATATCCTCTACAATCACTTGATGCGGGTTTGGGACAGCAATATCAGCTGGTTCTGTTATGAAAATCTTGCCTTTAATCTTGTTGAGTTGTTTGTTGTCCTTTGCTTTGCTAGGTGCAGGGATATCAATGGTTCTTATTCTCAACTTATATTTTTTGTGGACCTCATATACAGCAGAATCATAACCTTGTTTAAAATCAAAATACTCTCCCGTCTTGGTTTGAAATTGTTTTACATCAGGGTAGTCCTAGTTTTCTTGAGTGAGAAAGATTTTCTACTCATTTTTTGAATCTATCAAGTTCATGTGAGTCTCTTCTATGGGCTCACTGGATGTGGATGCCTCTACGTAGTTTTCTTGGAAAGGAGGCCTAATATCATGGTCGGGACTACCCCTTCCAGCATTTGTGGTTTGATTTTTCCTTAAGTTTGGATTCCTTATGGTGTTGGGCTGTTGTCCTTCCCATGATGATTTCCTCTCAACACTCTCTACTTTGTCTCCCAGCCTACGCATGCCATTGATAATAGCGTCTAAATTCTGGTCTAAGGCTGAGGGTTCTTCCTTAAAGGTATTTCTTCTCTCGGTTCTAGCTATGTTTCTTTTGGCAATTAGGTTTGCCTCCACACTAACAGCAACATTTTGCATTTCTGCAAGACTTTGAGGGGCTCTTTCCCTTAACTGATAAGCCACTTCAGCATCAAAACCATTAGGGAATTTGTACAAAGCAAGATGAAGTGGAGGTCTTAAGTTTTGTGGTATTGCATTGTAAAAATTATTGAACCTTGCACAGTAGTCCAAAACAGTCTCCTGAGGGCCTCTTTTGATAGTGTCATACTCAGATAATATGTGCAAGGGGTCTTTCTTCTTCTCCCATCTATTGATAAACGACTGATATAAGGCTTCTGGGTCTCCTATGGAATGGGCTGGGAGCGCTCTAAACCAAGTCCTGATATCACCGGTCAAACTTTAGACAAAAATCTTCATTCTCACACTATCATCATCAATCTCATAACTCTCAAAGTAATCCTGCATTTTATTTGTATGCTGAAGGGATGTGCAGGCATTTGTGGCATAAAAATAGGTAATTTTAGTCTGGTAATCCTGAGGCATAGCCCCAGGATTTGGAGGCAGCTGTAAAGGTGCATATCTATTATCCATATTAACAGGGATAAGTGGGACAATAGGGATAAGTGAAACAACTGGAGAAACTGGGATAATTGGAGTAGTAGTGGTGGTATGCGTAGTGGATGGAGGTGTGGAAACTGGGTTTGTAGAAGTGGATGATGAAAAAGGGGAAGTAGGGTTTGAACGAAACATAACTTTAACAGGGGTTACAAAATGGCTACGCTGAACTGTTTCAGGACTGGAAGCAGTCAAACTTTCTTGTTGCTCTTGTTTTCTAAGGATCTTAGGAATTATATTGGGGTTTTCAAAAACAGTTGGGGGATTTGGATCTGGATTTGATCTTGTGTAACGTGAATGCTTCTTGGGAGCCAACTTCTAGCTTGATTTTTGGAATTTTTCTAACAATACAGGTTAAACAGAAACTTTTAAAGGTCAGTTTCTTCCTATGCAGAGCTTTGGACTAGTTTTGTGAGATTGTCTGAGGAATTCCCCAGTGGATTCCCCATTATGTTATCACTCAGGTTGTCCCTAAGCTCCTGAAGGGATATGACCAAGGTAACCACAAACCAATCTTTGGATTGCAGGTTCTAGCCCACCTGCAATCAAAGAGGGCTCTCTCTTGATTATTTAGCTTTGTTGATGATGATTTTAGGCTAGTTATTGGGTTCAGTGGGTTTTGTTTATGTTTGGATGGTGTTTGAATGGAAGGAAGATGATTTCAAGCAGTGAGGCGTGCATAGAGTGATGAGTTTCAAACCATTGGGCATGGAGTCAAGGAGTAGAACTGCAGGTAGGCTTTCTTGATCACAAGAGGAATATGGAGCAAGGTAGCTGCACATGAAACAACCTTCAAGCTAAAGAGATGGGCTGAAATGTAAGGAATGAGAGGCAATTAAGAATCTCTCAATCAACTTAGCAGAGGGAAGGAACATGAGCTCTATCTAGGGGCGGTTAAGAATCCCCGGATAACTTTCATACATGGTGAATTAGGGAAAATATGAGCCAGGTGGAATTCATATTTATGCCTAAAACAAATGAAAAACATGAAGAAACAACAAAAATTGAGCATAGAGTGCAATTAAACAAGTTCTAACCTAATCTTTCTTTCTGCTGCTTAGATAATGATGTATGAATGGAAAAACAGAGGTAAGAAACACTTATTGGGTCATGTACCAGCACAAGAATTCCACAGTCACTCTTCAACCATTAAACACAGTACACAATTCATTCTCCAAGCTCGTAAGCAGTCTTTGATTATAGAAATTATCAGATATACAATGCGAGTCTCTGCTTAAGCAAAACATCCAACCAACAAAAACCAACCCTCATTACATTGTTCAGGGCGGTATATATAGGTAAAATATCCATAAATATTTATTACAGCCGACCTAACAAGTCTGCGGGAAAATACTTTTTAAACCTAAACTTGTGTTGAAATTAAATGCAAGTAAATATTCCTTGGGTTGCGCCAAAGGCAGCTGGATCAAAATGAGTTAATGTGGTGTCCTCTGTGGCTTGGTGCAGTGGTTCTACAATAACTGTGCTTTGATTTTTGGTCCACTGATCTTATGTGAGTTTGATGTGCAGTAAGTGTGATTTGAGTGCCTTTAAATGGCCTTTACTACTTCTTTGACTTTGCTAGATGGTTCTTTAATGCTTCGTCTGCTTCGGGCCGCTGATAGATCTTCATTGATACACTTTGCCACAACACTGATACTCTTTAGCATTAAATTGGGCTTTATTTCCCCTGATATTCTTTAATTCCTGAATCGGGCCTCTCTCTTTCTTCCAATACGCTTTAAACTGCAAAATTGGGCCTTTTCTGTCCTTTTCGGCCAAAAACGGCTAAGGAATCAAAAGATTCCCCATTTTGGCCCATTTCCCGTAGCGCACATCGAAAACTACCTCAAATTTTCATTATGGGCCTCCGAAGCCTCAATTTTGCACTTGCGCATTTTTTTCAGCTGCTGACGTCAGCATGACATCAACAATGGGACCATCTTGTTCGGTGATGATGTCAGCAAGGTGACGTGGCAGTACGACAGGGTGATGACATGGCAGGGACACGGTGGCAGGGTGATATCAGCAAGCCGCAGGCAGGAACGGGTGAGTTGGCGGCAACTTGGCGGGTGATGTGGTGCTTACGTCACACAAGGGGATGGCAGTTGCCAGTTTGTGGCGCACCGCTTTTGCACCTGGGCGGTATTGGCAAGGGGGGCTTCGCCACAGCCGGGAGGGTGACGCGTGGCGGGAGTACGACGGCAAAACCATCGATCTCTTGGGCGCTATCCTTCGGCATGTCAAGGCACAGAAAGACCCACCCACTGCAAAACTCGGGATCTGGCGATCGGACAGCTGGCAGATAAGACGAGGTGGTGGATGGAAAAAGAGGGGGCCGCGCGCCATTTAATTTTTAATTTTTAATTCGGTGAGGGTAGAAAATTTTAGGAAAAATGGGTTTTTGGGTTAAATGAGCGCAAGGTTAAATATTTGAATGATGGTTTTTAAGGAGAAAGGGGCGGAAAGAGGGATTTTATGCATAGGAGTGAGTCCTAATGCATTTGGAAGGGGTTTTATCAACAACATGAGGGTTCTTACTAAGTTTCAGGCAAAATTAGTAATTCCCAAGGGATAATTATGGTTATTTTTCAACCAGGGGGAGGGGATAAGTATATAGGGGAGTTATTAACATAGTTTTAGTAGGGGAAGGGGGAAATTGATAGGGAGCTATATAGTAAAAGTTAATAGTTAATATGACAGGTGATAAGAAAGCGCTAAGTATGTGAATCTTAGGCTATTAGGGGAAGATGGTCCATAAAGGGAATTACCATTCCTTGAGTAAAGCAAATCTTTACCAAGGCATTTGATATGAAAATGATGAAACTAAGAGATATCAAGCAGATCTTCACCTCTTTGGGAAATTAGTGAATGATTTGGGGAAGGAGGAAGAAGGGGGAGTTAGACATGCCTCGCCCGAGTCCTTCAAATGGCCACTTCCTTATAATCGTGACCTAAATAGATATAACACTTGAAAACATGAAATTGATCACAACTCAACATTATGCAACCTCAAAACTACTTACCCAGCCTACTTACCTAGCATTTTCTCTTATTTTTGGTTTGGGTGCACTTAGAATTGCAGACCAAGCTTTTTTCAACTTTTTCTTTTTCTGTCTTCCTATATACATCTACACTTATTTCTTCCAAGGGCCCAAATTAAGCAGTTGGGCTCCCTTGCTTCTCTACCTATCTAGGAATCTGCCAAGATTAAGCTGTTTGGACAGATGTTAATTCTCTATATTCTAAAACAGGAAATTGAAACCTAGGGAGAAAAAGATTAAACTGTTTGGACCTCCCTTTAACCGAAAATTCTTCAAAAATGGACTAGTACATCAAAATTGGAACACAACAATGGCACTTGAACTGACATATTCTCCTCGCATCCTTCTTTGGCTTCTGTATCAAATATGGAACATTGCAGCATGCAAAGAATGTCATATTTGGCATGTAAAAATGTCAGTCATGAAAGATGAGTAAGCTGCTGTAGCAGGAGGCTAATAGAGTGATGTAGGGAAGATATTGGGGTTTTAGTGATAGGTAGTGGGAAAAACAAAGGGGTTTAGGGTTTCTAGAATGACATAGAAAGAAACTAGGGTTTCATTTTTAGCATGTTAAATTCCTTCAAACCTTGCATTTACAAATTTAATGATGAAGTAGAGGAGGCATACTTACTTGAAATAAGGGTAAGAGAGAGAAATCTCGAATTTTTTGAAGTTTTGAGGGCTTTAGAACCTTTCTTCCCAACGCGAAGCGTCGGTACCCAGACGCGTAGCGCCGACCTCAACGCGCAACAGGAGTGTAAAAATACACTGTGAAAATCTCCTAAATGTGCATCATCAGCCTCTACGCACAACACCAAGTCCTTAACGTGCAACACTGACTTGCTTGACCCAGAAGTGCAGCGCCACTCTGCCAATGTGCAACGCCAAGCTGCCAACTCCCAGAACTCCCTCAAGCTTGCCTCTTCTTGTCACTTTTTGACTTCTTGGTTGCTAAAGGACAATAATGATCTTTGAAAATGAAATGTGAGGGATTAAATAGAAGAAATTTTTTATTTTTCACTTGAAAAACCCACTTTTGTAATGTTTCTTGTTCTCTTTCAAAACTCTATTTTAATGCCTTTTCTTCTTGTATCTTTGCAAGTGGATAAATGCTCAATTTGACTTGAATTTCACAATGTTTCTTTGTCATGCAACAAGGAGAGATGTTTGGGTGCAGCTAAGATCAATTACTACATATAGTGACTTAAAATTACATATGAAATACAAATAAACTAAAATACTCTGTTTTCACCTCAAAAACATGTTTTTGAGGTGAAAATTACATTAGGTTAAAAAGATAATAATTTTAGTAGCTATGAATTACAAGCTATCATGCTTGATTTATTGATCATCCTCATACCCTTGTTGACCTTTATTTACACTTTGAAATCAGTTTTTTGACCTTGGTAATGAAACCTTAGACCTAATGAAATCATGCCCTATGACCTAATGAAATGAACTGCAGACTAATTATGAAACATGAGTGAAGACAATCTGAAAAAGGATCAACAAGTATAGTCTATGAGGGAAAACAATGGATCGGTATATCATGACCTAATGGAATGATGCAAAATTTTCAGTATGGGACCCCTAAAATGAAAATGGAAAGAGTGAATTTTGATCCCTGATGGAAGTATGCAGATATAGACACTAACATTGGCCTTATTGGGGATGGAAGCTCCTTGGAGGTGTCAAGAACATCGTAGACCAAATGCCTTATCCATTGTGCAATACGGTCTAACAAACCAAAAACAAACTGACTCTATGCAAACTAAAATTTGACTCACGACCAAACTAACTCAAAACTTTACTATAAATCAACTCAACCAAACTTGACACTAATCATTTAAACTTTATAGCCTTCACTTCAGGCCCCAAGCTCAAATGACAGTGTACTTGAAAAATTGCAAGGAAAATCAAATTGGTAAATACAATGAAAGTGACATAATTTCAAGGAACAACCTCAAAAATAGTAGTGCTTTAGGAGCCTACCATTAATTGGTCCTCCCGGGCATTCTTGACCATCCATTTCCTTGATCAAAAAGGCATTCTGTCCTCGATAGGCTGAGATTTTGCATGGTCCTTTCCATAGATTTTCGAACTTACCATGATTTCCTTTCTCCTCATTTCGTGCATACCATCGCAGCACTACATCCCCCAGTTGAAACTTTTCTACTTTGGATTTGTGGCCGTGAATCTTCTTTATCTTTTCTTGTCACCAGAAAGTGTTTTGGGAAACCTCTTCTCTTATTTTCTGAAGGCGGATCATTTAGTTAATCCTTCGTTGAATATCATCCTCTTCGCTGCCAGCTTCCTGTATTAATCTCATGACCGAGACTACAAGTGATGTAGGAAATACTGTATATGTACCATATACCAACTCAAAAGGTGACATACCTATGGATTTCTTGATGCTCACTCTATCGAGCCACAAGACTTTAACAAGCTTTTGATGCCAATTCTTCTTGTTTTCCTCCAACATTTTCTTGATTATATTCACCAAGTGTTAGATTATTGTATATTACAAAGCAATGGAACACATGGAATATTGTAGAAATATAAACACAGAAAATGCATAAAACCAGAGAGAAATAGATATACATGGTTCACCCAGTTTGGGCTACGTCCACCCCGAACAACCAATCATTCCTTTCTATTATCCAGCAAAATGAAGAGACACAACCTACAATAGATCCGCTGTAATATCCTCTATTTTCTTTCACAATCTCACCTTTCTGTTTCTCACTCGGAGAATACACATCTATTACACAACCTCAATACAATGCCCTCATACAAAGAGAGGGGTTTCCTTCTAGGGAAAAAAACCCTAAACTAAACATAAGTTCTACCATTAGATCATCTGCCTAATGAACGACTCATATTGACTAGAAATTACCATACTTTTACAAGGCAATTTTACATCTGTTTTTAGCTTCGGGGGTGCTGCCCCTAAAACCCCAACAAGGGGATCGT